>PVJN01066152.1:0-10071 GCA_004026805.1 Lasiurus borealis
CCCCCTCCCCCCTCAGCCCCCTCTTGAATTGGCATTCCCTCCAGGAATCCTTTCCAGGTAGAGCCTCCCTTCTCTCTCTTCCACCAACTCAATCTTTTTTCTTTTGAACTCCTTTCTGGTGCTCCTGCTTTGGCCTCTCTAGCAGATCTCTGGCACTTCCTGTGACCCATGGGTTCGTGGGGAGCCCAATCGATGCCCTGAGCCCAGTAGGTGCTTACACGGCTGGTGTAAAAGGGGTGATTTAGGCTGGCTATTAGGCGAATTGCGCCCGTCCCGGGAGCAGTCGGATTGGTTTTTATTTTGAAAGCGACTCGAGCTCCTGGCGGAGTTAGTTGATAGTGGTCCAGGAGGGAACCGACCTTCCTCCCTGCCCTCGGGACAACCAGGGAAGCCTTCCTCCTATGGATCGCACTGGCACCGGGTCTGCGGCGGCCAGCTTTGCATCCCGGAGTGGGCAGACGGGTACCCTTTCTCCACCTCCTGGGGCTCCGGAGTCAGAGCAGGCGCGGAGGGGGCCCGGGGCTCCCCATGGAGCAGCGCCTCGGTCTTTCCCAGCCTCAGCTTCCCCATCTGAACAATGGGGGTACCGACCCCGACCTCGAGGGTGTGGAGGGAAGAAGATGAAAGGCTCTCTGGTGGCGCGTAGTAAGTGCATACTGATGTGTCTTCTCCGCCTGTGCGGTTTCTTGCCCTCTCTTCCAGGAAGGAGCCCGAGGACCCACCGCGCCTCCTCGAAGGACAGTGTGCTGCCCCGGACTGCTATGCGGGGCTGCGGCCACAGTCCGGGACTGTCAGGGTGCAGAGGGCGTGCCACCCCAACATTCGGCCCTCCGCGCTGGCTGCGGGGCCGCTCCTGGTTACATCCTCACTCCTGATCCCACCGCCGCCGCGGAGGCCGGCTCCCCGCCACGCAGGCCCCGGCGGGTCACCGCGGCGGCGCGGGAGGGACCTCCCCCAGCGCCCCCCGGCGGATCCCGGAGGCCTTTTCGGCGGAGGCGGGCAGCGAGGGGTTAACCGCGTCCCGCCACCCCCACCGCGCCCTGCACGCCGGGCGAAGGCCGCCGCCTCCCTCCCGAGGTCTCATTAGGGAAACCCTCGCCGCTATTTTCAACATTTCCTCAATCAAGGGCCTTTAAATAGAGCTGCACAAATAAATTGGCGGCAAAAGCGCAGATCTTGTCACGACCGAGACCAATCCCAATATTTCAGCCTTGTTTGCTTTGCAATTACGGGCCGGCCGGTGGCAGCCGCGCCGGGCTCTCCTCGGCTGCCCGGGCGGGCGTGCAGGAGGCCTGGCGGTGCGCGGAGCCCCCGCGCCCGGGGAGGGAGCACGGGGTGGCTCCGGGGGAGGGGCTCCCGCGAGGGGAGCGCGGGCGGCCGGGCTCGTCCACCCCGCGTGCCAAGGGCGCTCGGGGCGCCGCTTTTTAAAGGAGCCGGAGCCTTGGGGTTCCCGGGCGAGCCACGGAGGTAGCTGCGCCGACAATGAAACGAGCAGGGCGCACGTGGCCGCGGGCGCGCGGCACCCTTCCTTACGCCCGCTCTCCTCTCCCCGCTCTTGCACCCCCGAGGCATTCGCTCCCCCGGGATCAGCTAGCTTTTCCCGGACTCCCCTCCCCCGCCCCGCCGTCCCCCCTCCACGCCCCCTCGCCGTTTTAAACTGCTGGCACGATGTGTGATATTTTCCATAGCGGCTTATTCTTGGTTGGCTCTGGGTACGGAGTCCCTTGAAGTCCTCGGCCGGCGGGAGGACGCGGCGCCCGGCCCCGCTGGAAGGGCTCCCGCGGCCGGCGCGTGGCCGCCCCCCGCCCTGCGGGGAGCCCCGCGGCCGCTCGTGCGCGTAAAGGCGCCGCCGGGCGCGCGGGGTCCCCGGGGCGCAGGCCGGCCGGGCGCCCGCCGCCGCGCACAGTAGTTACCTCCAATCAGCTCCTAAGCCTCCCATTTCACAGACAATTACATCTTGGCGGCTGCTTAACACACGCGGGGTGTTTACTTTCTTCTACACCGAGGAGCGCTTCGAAACTCGAAAACAAACACGATATTCCAAAAAAAGAAAAGAGAAGATGACAATAAATCTCTTTTTATGGAGTCTCCGCATAAATGGAAACAACGTGATTTAAATCCTCGACACTCTTCCCCCTCCTCCATCCCCCCCCCCTTTTCAGGCACAGCTGTAGTTGTATAGATAATGTCTCTTAACACCCAAGTCTACGTGTGGGGGGTGGGGGGCCGTGGGGTGCGGTGGGGTGGGGGGCGAGGCACCCACATTTGTTACATTCAACTCAGTTTCCAAACGTCCACACCCCACTACCCTGACCCACAGAGCCGCATGCAGCAAGGATTAGGCACCAATTAGCTCTGGGATGGGAAGTCTATTTTCACACGGATTCAAAAAAAAAAAAAAAAAGATGGCATGACTTGGGTAATAATGTCATGTAAGTTTCTAATCCTCCTCGTGTGGGCTTCGGAAGGGTTGGGAAAGTTGAGGCAAAGAGATAGTTTCATGAAACTATGGGGTACATATTAAAATGCTTCTTTTATTATTTAAAAATGCATAAAGTATGGACCTGTATTTGTTTGCTGGTCGGCATAAAATAAATTCATAGCCATTCTTGCTAATTGACAATCTTCTTTATGCTTAACATTAAATAAATAAATAAATAAATAAATAAATAAATAAATAAATCCTCTTGGACTGTATCTTCATTCTCCTGGGTCACCCTCCTATCGAAATATTTTGCTTCTCAATTTTTATTTATAGTAAACCTCGGAGATGATGGTTTCTTAAAACTGTGCAATGACAAAGCCACAGAATAATATTTTAGGTCCAGAAGTCATGCATACCCCCGTACACGTCCCATAGAGTTTCCAGCTGATGGCTTTAGTATTTCAAGAAATAGGAAGCAGTAGCTAGAAAGGGTACCATTTCCTAAAAAATTTCTTTTTATAAAAAAAAAAAACAAAACAGAACAACTTGGTCTGGCATATAATTCTATGCCCAAATTATAATATTAGTTTCATGTGTGTTAATCTGTTTAGTATTAAAACTGCTAGTGTCTTAACCACTAACATGTTTTACCGCACTGCTTTCAAATGGGTGATCTCAGATAATTATGAAGATTTTGATGTTAATCCCACGTTAAGTGAACAACTATGAAAATAACCTTCAAGCATTATTATTCTTATATAAATGCCAGCAAATACAACTGTAAAGGGAACACGATTATTTTTTATCTGACATTATCCTGAAAGGATATGGCTACATTTATTTCTTTTAAAATCAGGGCAGTTTTCAATTATTTTTTTAACAGATTTTTTCCCCCTTCAAAATAGCATTTGCAAAACCTATAAACCACAGTAACTTTGTACTGACAGATACAGATTTTTCCCACATTGTTATTAATTAGCTTCTTTGCAAACTCAAAGAATGTATAAAATAGAATAATATACAAAAATATCAAAATGTAGAGAATAATTATAAAGTCTACATATTTATTAAGCTAAACCAATGTTATTAAAATTAAAAACATGTGCTTGGCATATAAATGTTTCTTTAAGAATTCTCTTTTTTTTTGGATGCACAGTTATTATTTTTAAAGCCAACTGAGATTTTCAAGTTCTGATTTTCCACTCTAAACAGGCATTGCATTGTTTTAAACAGTAGCTCCTGGAACAGTACCACCCTCAGTATTTTAGACTTCCAAACAACAATTGGAATTGGATAAATGCTTTCAGCTGTGAGCACTTTCCTAATACCTTTGTAGGTAATAGGATTCCCTGTTTGTGCTGGGTGACAAATGGACAGTGCACTGGACAGACTGCCCACTCTTTCCAGAATCTACAAGAAATTGGAGTTTTCTATAAGACTGCTTGGGGTTCATCTAAAAAAATCTGTTTCAGAGAATATAAGTGAGTGCTTTTTCTAACTATATTTATGAAATGATGTCTTAGAGAGGGTTGTAAAATATAAGAGAGGAGGAATGTAGAGGCAAAAAAAAAATCTGAAAAAGAAAGTTTTCTCAGGTAGGATCTGGCTCTTAGTCTATACATAGGAGATTGATGAGTTTCAGCCACACAAGGGAATACATTTTTTGTTGTTGTTATTTTCTTCAATTCAGTGATTTTAAAGTAGATTTTTCACCCAAGAAGTGCAATTGAGGAAATATATGTGAATACTTACATAGCTTCCCTGATTTTCAATATCGGGTCCACCATGCCATTGTTCTTTCTAAATGAATGAATGTAATAACAGTTGGTGTTGAAAGTCTTGACTTTTTTCAAACTTGTGTTAAATTGGGATAATAAAGTATGGTATATATCCATGAGATGGCTTTCATAAACTTCAATTAGTTAGAAACAAGTGTGGGGAAAAAACTTTTTCAGGAAGAAGCTAGGCAACTGGTTAGGAATGTGGGAGACAAACAGCAAGAAACTAGCCCCTTACATTCCTACTAATTTTGCTTTTCCAATATTCTTAAATTCTTTGCTTTCTGTGCCAATCAAATAAAACTGTCAGCAATAAAGTTACAGAATCTATTCACATGACTATTTTTTAAAAAATAAATCTTTATTGTTCAGATTATTACAGATATTCCTCTTTTTTCCTCCCAATAGCTCCCCTCCACCTGATTCCCCACACCATCCCATGTCCCTACCCCCTGCCACTGTCTTCATCCATAGGTGTAAGATTTTTGTCTAATCTGTTCCAACAACCCTCACACCGGAGAATTGTTGATCTACTCTCTTTCTATGCCCCTGATTCTATTATACTCATCGGTTTATTCTGTTCATCAGATTGTTTATTCACTTGATTTTTAGATTCACTTGTTGATAGGTATGTATTTGTTGTTCATAAATTTATCTTTACCTTTTTCTTCTTCTTCCTCTACTTGAAGAGTACCTTTCAGCATTTCATATAATACTGGTTTGGTTGTAATGAACTTCTTTAGCTTTTTCTTGTCTGTGAAGATCTTTACCTGACCTTCAATACTAAATGATAGCTTTGCTGGGTAGAATAATCTTGGTTGTGGGTTCTTTCTGTTCATCACTTTGAATATTTCTTGCCAGTCCCTTCTGGCCTGCATAGTTTCTGTTGAGAAATCAGCTGACAGTCATATGAGTACTCCCTTGTAGATAACTGTTTTTCTCTTGCTGCTTTTAATATTCTCTCTTTGTCTTTTGCCCTTGGCATTTTGATTAAGATGTGTCTTGGTGTGGTCCTCTTTAGATTCCTCTTGTTTGGGGTTCTCTGTGTTTCCTGGACTTGTAAGTCTGTTTCTTTCACCAGGTAGGGAAAGTTTTCTGTCATTATTTCTTCTAATAGGTTTTCAATATTTTGCTCTCTTTCTTCTTCTGGCACCCCATAATTCAGATGTTGCTACACTTGAAGTTGTCCCAGTGGCTCCTTACACTATCTTGACGTTTTTAGATTCTTTTTTCTTTTTGTTTTTCTGGTTGGGTGTGTTTTGATTCCTCATATTTCAAATCTTTGGTTTGATTCTTAGGGTCCTCTGGTCTACTGTTGAATTTCTGTATATTCTTTATTTCAGACAGTGTATGGTTAATTTCTGACTGGTCCTTTTCAAATTTTTTTTTGGCATTTTCATTTAGATCCTTAAAGATCTCATTAAGTTACTCAGAGTTTTTTAGAAGATTCTTGACTAACCTTACAAATGTGCTTTTGAACTCTATGTCCAGTAGTTAGCTTTCCTCCATTTCTTTCATTCGTGGCACATTTCTTTGTCTCCACATTTTGGCTGCTTCCCTGTGTTGTTGGGTAGTTTTCTATGGTAGGTGACCTATAGGGCCCAGTGGTTCAGCCTCCCCTATCACCTGAGGTGGACACTCTTGGTGCACCCCTTTGTGGGCTGAGTGCAAAGTCTTGTAGTTAAGCCTTGATTGCTATTGGTATTACTGGGAGGAATTGACCTGCAGGCCAATTGGCTGTGAGGACCCGCTGTGTCTATAATGAAGGAATGCTGTGCAGGAGACACCCTTTTGGAGCAGGACTTGCTTCAGTGGGGCTCTGGTTCTCAATAATTCTGCCTCTTGAATCTGTCACTTACGGATGTGAGGAGTTGAAATCTGGTGTCGTCTTACACTGACCTATAGGTACACTGGTTCCTGGATCTCCAATGGGGTGCAGGTCAGCTACTGTCTGAGGTCACCCAGCGAGATCTGTAGATTTCTCCTCTTTGCTTAGGGTTTGGAGATTTTGGAATGTATGAGCAGAGCTGCAGTTTTTTAGGTTAAGCTGCGATAGGGCAGGCCATTTATAGTTAAAGCTGCTGTACAGAGCTTGGGTGGATTTGTAAATTTGGAGGGGCAGGATCTCGAGGAATCACTAGGCTAGGGCATGGCAAACAGTGATGTTTCCACATCCCTATGCCTCATGCCTCAGCACAATAAACAATGATTTCTGTGTGTACCTCTACAAGAAAGCCACCCTCACTTTCTGACACGATGGCAGACAGTCCAGCTTCTCCCGTAGGAGTCTGGGTCCCTAGAATCTTGCCAGAAGCTGGAGTTTAGAGTAATCAGGAGCTTGTGTTTCCTTTTGGGTTGAAAAAAACAGTGCACCCAGTCACCAGCTGCCAGCCCAATTTGCGTATCTCTGTACCTCAGCTTTTCTGCACTTGTGCACATCTCAATGCTCTTTTCTCTTTCCTTCTAGTTGTAGAACTTAAATTCAGCCAGCTTTGCTGTAATTCTGGGTGATAGACATAGTATGTTTTAGTTGTAGTTTTGGTGTGGTTGTGAGAGGCACCACATACAAGTGTATACTTTATGCCACCATCTTGGTTTTCTTTCATGTGACTATTTTTGCTCTATTGTAATATATCTGCTTTATTACAATATATATATATATGTACATTATATTGGGGCTTTTAAAAGTGTAGTTATTTGTTGAATATTTCTTCGTTCAGATAGTGATATTTAATGAAGTGTTTATAAATATCAATCTGAAAGTTCATCAAAGATACCATAGTCATGGCAACCAAGGGGCATTTGAATCTATGTGGTGCTAGCTGTGCTCTGTAAATTGTAAGTGCTTTTAAAACCATGACCTAGGTATTCATAATGAGGACATCCAGGAAGAGAAACTCAAGGGTCCTCAATGTACAGAGGCAAGGACACCTCATCATATGGGGGGGAGGGGGACTTGTTTTAGAAGCATTTCTCTATTGAAAATGCCATCTTTTGCCCTAGCCGGTTTGGCTCAGTGAATAGAGTGTTGGCCTGTGGACTGATGAGTTGCAGGCTCGATTCTGGTCAAGGGTATATGCCTGGATTGCAGGCTCAATCCCCTGTGGGGGTCTGCAGCCGGCAGCCAATCAATGATTCTCTCTCATCATTGATGTTTCTCTCTCTCTCCGTCTCCCTTCCTCTCTAAAACCAATTAAAAGGAAAAAAAAAGAAAAAAGAAAAAAGGAAATGCCATCTCTCACCTCCTCCCCAAACTTTTGCTAGTTGTATTTTACTAAAACATCCAAGAATGAAGAGTGGCTACAACTCACTGGGCTTTTCTTTCTTTAAATACCTTACTATTAGATGACTGAAGACTTCACTCTGTTGTCCTTGTGCTTTATGTTCTCCTTGTTAATTGTCTTAATATGTGGCAGTAATTGGATCATGAACTGAATTTTTCCCATTGCCTTGGAGTTTTAACTTAGAACCCCAGATTCATCTGAGTAAATAGTAAGTCATATACATTTTATTGGATTATTAATTAGGCCCTGCTTCATGTTAGTAAGGGTTTAAAGTAGTTGTTTGAAGAATAAGATCATTTTTCCAAATTTGTTTGTAAAATATAATTCCTGTACATGTAATTTTGCAATTTATTTTGATGTATATCATGAGATCAATGATATATTTTGGTAAAAATTATTATCCCAAAATGAAGCAAAATCACATTTGGAATGCGACACATTTTTGAAGTTAATTTTGAGCATGTTGTAATGACATTTCAATGATATACAGAAATGAAACTATTATGCATGGAAAGCAGCATAATATAGTGATTAAGGGCAAAGTCATTGGGGTCAAATACATGGTTTTGCATCTTGACTACAACACTTATCGGCATGTGGTCTTGGGAAAATTATTTAACCAGTTTATGCTTCACTTAACACATTTGCAAAAGGTGGCTAATAATTTTAGACTCTGTCACAGTGTTTGCTGAACACTTGGTGAGATGATTCACCTGAGGCTCTTAGGAGAGGGTCTGGCATCGAGTAAGTGCTCAGTAAGCACTAGCTCCTCTGTTTGGCTTTGCTCTACCAGGTTAAGAGTGGCACGCCAGTGACCTTCCTGAGAGCCATTAAATAAGGATGGGGATGTTGACAGCCTACGGGCATGGAGCTCCATATGTGGAGTCTGCATTGGCACCCAACCCTCAAAGCTGACAAGGTGAAGGCAATGGCTTCTGGCTGTTTTCAGAGGCTCTAGAAAGGTATGTGGAAAAGGTCCTACTGATAGCAACCCATCAGGCTGCCTGAGGTTCATGCCATCTTTTCCACGTGCGGTATGGTCAGTTGGTGCCTGACGCAAAGGTCTAAACTTGGGGAAATGATGCTTTAAATAAACGGAATATCCTAGGTCAATGGTGCCTAAGATTTTTTTTTCTTTTCTTAATTCTAAGTGTCAGATGTGATTTATACTTACTAAGAAGGTGGCTTATCTGGCGACGGCCACCACTAGAAGTTTAAGGGATTTTCATGCCGGAGTGCCCCACAGTCAAGCAACTGCAAATATTATGAGCCTTTAAAGAGAGGAAAAACATGTTTTTAATGTCAGATGTTTCTAAATTTAAATGCCACAGCTGAAAAGCTGTGCACTTTAAACAACTTTTACATGTAAATTCTACCCTTCTAAGTAAAGAACTAGATTAAAGAAACAATGTTTATAAAGAGCATAGGATAAAATAAATACTCAATAAATGCCAATTCCTTTCCTCCACGTCTCTCCATTTGATCCTTATATATTCTTTTTTTTTTAATATCTTGCTCTTTTTAAACAATTATCTATTGATTTTTAGAGAGAAACAAAGGGAATGAGAGAGAGAAAGTAAGAGGGAAACATCAATTTGTTGTTTCACTTATTTATGCATTCATTAGTTGATTCTTTTTAAAAAAATTTCTTTATTGATTAAGGTATTACATGCGTGTCCTCATCTCTCTTTTATCCCTCCAATCCCTCCACTCATGCCCTCACCCCCTGTTGTCTGTGTCCATTGGTTATACGCATACAAGTCTTTTGGTTGACCTCTCCCCTTTATCTCCACCCTCCTCTACCTTCCTTCTGAGGTTTGACTGTCTGATCAATGCTTCTCTGTCTCTGGATCTGTTTTTGTTCATCAGTTTATGTTGTTCATTATATTCTACAAATGAGTTAGATCATGTGATATTTATCTTCCTCTGACTGGCTTATTTCACTTAGCACAATGCTCTCCAGTTCCTTGCATGCTGTGGCAAATGGTAAGAATTACTTCTTTTTTTTTCTATAGCATAGTATTCTATTGTGATTCTTTTTTTAAAAGGTTACACTACTTTTAAAAAATATATTTTATTGATTTCAGAGAGGAAAGGAGAGGGAGAGAGAGAGATAGAAACATCAGTAATGAGAGAGAGTCATTGATTGTCTGCCTCCTGCATGCTTCGCACCAGGGATCAAGCCTGCAACCTTGGCAGTTGCCCTGACCAGGAATTGAACCTGTGAACACTTGGTTTCTGGGTAGATCCTCAGCCAATGAGCAACACCAGCCAGGCTTAACTTTCTTTTAAAATTATTTTTATTTTTGTCTGAAATGAGGAGAGACAGATTACATATGTAATGTAAAAAATACATATTTTAAAATAATGTTAAAATAATAAAACGTATTAAATTTGAAAGTATTGCTGCTAGTTTTTGTCCCAAATTGGATCTCTGGTTTTGGCTAAAAACCAACCATGAAAATACCAAATGTAGTCAAAGATGTAGATGAACTGGATCACTCATATTTGGCTGGTGGGAATGTACAAGAGGACAGCTAGTTTGGAAGATAGTTTGATCATTTCTTTTAAAAAATAAATGTAT
>PVJN01066153.1:0-10071 GCA_004026805.1 Lasiurus borealis
GGTCCTCCAAGCCTGCATTATTAGAGGCTTAATTATGCTAATTCTAATAATCATCAAATAGCTTCTATTTTCAAGAACCTGTGATGTAAAGCTCTGGAAAAGCTCTGGTAAAGCTCTTTATGCCCACAGTTTTCTATCATTCTTAAAATATTGCCGTAAGTAACATTCCCCTTTTACAGAAGAGGAAGCTGAGGCTTAGGGAGAGAAGTAATTTGCCCAAAACCAAACAACTAATAAGTGCCCTGGGTATCCTCCAGACTAGGTGTGTATGTCTCCAAATGCCAGGCTGCCCCAGCAGCTGATCTGTGCTGACTGGGGCCAGTTCGGCTAGTCTGTCCTGGCTGTGGCCTTGATGGCACTGGCAGCATAAGGAGAGTCCTTGGAAACCTAGAGGTGTCCATGACACACACTTATCAATCCTCTGGCCAGAGCCCCCACAACACTCCTGAATCATATTGCCCCCATTGCCTGGAACCCGCATGGACTCCACTCATCTTCCACATAGGGCTGCGGTCCCAGAGAAATATGTGAGCATGATTGTATGTGGAAGAAACAGAGCTCTGTGACAATGTCTACCAAACAACCCAGATCTACGCTAAGGGCCAGGGCCAGCTGCCCCAAAGAAATAGTGCCTGAGCCAAAGGGGAAGAATGCGCTAAAAACTGAAGTGGGCCAGATGGGAAAGTCCTCTAAAAAGAATGGTGCAAAGGCTGGGTGGTTGGGGTGGCGATGGGGGCACGTGTGTACTTGAGGAATTGAAAGGAAGCTGGAGGAAACTCAGGAGAAGGGAATGTAATGCTAAATGATGATGGAAGGTGAGTCAGGGGAGGGCATTTAAGGAGTTAAGGAGGTGGCTCTTTATCCCAGGAGCAATGGGAAGTCAGTGGAGGGTTTTAGATGGGAGTGACATGGTAAGACTGGAGAAGGCCAGAGCTATGCAGTAAGGTCAGTTAGGAGTTCCTGCAGGAGTCCAGATAAGAGGTAAGAATAGGGTTTGAAACATGGTGGACAATGATGTGGCCAGCAACCAACTACCAACAGGTAGAAGAGTCCCTGGACCTTATTGGACTCAGCTTGGATGAGCGGATTTATGGGAAAATAAGAAGTGACAGAGAGCTTTGAGGTAGATCACCTGCTTATGATCAACATTTAAATATGATATTAGAAGATATGGAAGAAACTGTGACCACTATAGAAATTAATAAAGAGACATATGAAGAGTTATAAAAACCAATAAAATGGCATGTTCCAATGCTCTTTATGGGGGGGATAGTGTTGTACTGGTTGCCCCTCCACTGAGAGTTGGCTGAAACAAATAATTTATCTTGCATGAAAATTAGGAGACTTTGTATGAGTGTTTCTTTAAATGTAGAAGATATTTAAAAGAGAAACCTGCATAAATTTTGATATTAAGAAATAAGTAAGGAATCTTCCACTCCTGAAATTAGTTGGTTTGCAGATAACTCACAAATTCTTGAGTTAAATGGCACTTTTATTTTTCTTAATAAAATAAGATGTGATCACCAAGATGCAGCCCTCTTTTTTAGGAGTTGATTTGCTCTACTGATCTCCTCCCCACCCCAACTCCCCATCTCCAGACAATTTCTGAATTTTTAAATTTAAATTAAATGTCTCCTTTTTTGATTTTTTTAAATGCAAAAAAAACGGGGGAGGTAATAATAGCTTGGACCAGCAAGGCATCAGTAGCAGTGAAGAAAAGGGGGTAGATAAAAGAGATGCTTTGGAGGTAAAATTCACAGGATTTGGGGATGGTTCCTAGGTCTCTGGCTTACCTGGTAGGAGGCAAATTTACTAAGACAGAGAAGACTGGGAAGGTTCACAGTGTGTGACCATGAGTTAGGTCTTGGACATGTTGGGGTTGAAGTTCCATTGAGACACTGAGGTAGAGATGTTTACTAGGTCAGAGCTTAGATAGAAATTTCTCCAGGATGAAGACATAAAAGTGTGAATCATCACCAAATGGATTGCAATCAAAGTTGTAGGCACAGATGAGATCACCAGGGGAAAAGTCCACAGTGAGTGAGTGTAAAAGCCTAGGAATGGGCCTTGAAGAGCATAAGTATTTTTTTTTAATCTTTATTTTTTTCAGATAATTACAGATGTTCCTCTTTTTTTCCCCTCCATAGCTCCCCTCTCCCCTGATTCCCACCCCACTCCAAGCCTTCCCTGCCCCATCACTGACTTCGTCCATAGGTGTAAGCTCTTTGTCCAATCTTTCCCACACCTCCCACAACCCCTTCCCCCTGAGAATTGTCATTTTGCTCCCTTTCCATGTCCCTGATTCTATTACATTCATCAGTCTGTTCTGTTCAACATGTTCTTTGTTCATTTGATTTTTAGGTTCACTTGTTGATAGATATGTATTTGTTGTCACTTCATTGTTCATAATTTTTTATCTTCACCTTTTTCTTCTTCTTTCTCTTCTTAAAGAATACCCTTCAGCATTTCATGTAATACTGGTTTGGTGGTGATGAACTCCTTTAGGTTTTTCTTGTCTGTGAAGCTCTTCATCTGACCTTCAATTCTGAGTGATAGCTTTGCTGGGTAGAGTAATCTTGGTTGTAGGTTCTTGCTATTCACCACTTTGAATATTTCTTGCCACTCCCATCTGGTCTGCATAGTTTTTGTTGACAAATCAGCTGACAGTCATATGGGTACTCCCTTGTAGGTAACTAACTGTTTTTCTCTTGCTGCTTTTAAGATTCTCTCTCTGTTTTTTGCCCTTGGCATTTTAATTATTATGTGTCTTGGTGTGATCCTCTTTGGATTCCTCTTGTTTGGGGTTCTCTGTGCTTCCTGGATTTATAAGTCTATTTCTTTCACCAGGCATGGGAAGTTTTCTGTCATTATTTCTTCAAATAGGTTTTCAATATTTTTCTCTCTCTCTTCTTCAGTTACCCCATTATTTGGATGTTGGTACACTTGAAGTTGTCCCAGAGGCTCCTTACGCTATCTTTATATTCTTGGATTCTTTTGTTTGTTTGTTTGTTTGTTTTTCTGGTTGGGTGTGTTTTGCTTCTTCGTATTTCAAATCTTTGACTTGATTCTTGGGATCCTCTCGTCTGCTATTGAATCTTTGTATGTTATTCTTTATTTCAGTCAGTGTATGCTTAATTTCTGATTGGCCCTTTTTCATATTCTTGAGGGTCTCACTAAGTTCCTTGGAGGTTTCTAGAAGATTCTTGAGTAACCTTATAACTGTGGTTTTGAACTCTATATCCAGTATTTTGCATTCACCCATTTCTTTCATTTGTGACATGTTTCTTTGTCTCTGCATTTTGGATGCTTCCCTGTGTTTGTTTCTATGTACTGGGTAACTGCTAAGTCTCCTTGAGTTGAGAGAGTGGCTTGTGTAGTAGGTGTCCTATAGGGCCCAGTGTCTCAGCCTCCCCAGTTACCTGAGGTGGATACTCTTGGTGCACCCCTTTGTGGGCTATTTGCACAGTATTGTTGTAGTTAACCTTTGATTGCTGGAAGGAATTGATCTCCAGGGCAATTGGCTATGATGACCAACAGCGTCTACACTGGAAGATCTGTTGCACAGGAGATATCCTTAGGGAGCAGGACATACTTCAGTGGGGCTTTTGTGCTTACTGAGTCTGCCCCTTTAGTGTGTCTCTTATGGATGTGAAGAGTTGTAATCTGGTATGGTCTCACTCTGAGCACTGGGTACACTGGCTCTTGGATCTCCAAGGTCGTGCAAGGTCAGCCACTATCTGGGGCTTCCCAGCAGGAGCTACAGAGACATCTGCAGATCCCTCCTCTTTGTATGGGGTTTGGAAGTGCCCAGATGTGAAGCAAGGCCTGCTGCTTCTTCCAGGCCTTGGCTTCCTTTTGTAAGCTTTGGGACTCTGACCCAGCTGCAGTTTGATAGGTTTTAGGCAGAGAAAGGACAGGCCATTCGTATGCAAAAGCCGATGTGCACAGCTTAGGTGGGGTTGTAAATTGGGTGGGGTGGGATCTCTGGGAATCACCAGGGCGGAGCAAACAGCAAGGGCTGCTAGACAGCCCTGCACCAGAGAGGTCCCTGAGTTTCTGTATCTTGTGCCCCATGCAGGAACAATGGTCACTGTGAGCACCTCTGAGAGAAAGCTACCCTTGCATCCTGTCCCGATGCCAGATAGTCCAGTTTCACCCCATATGTGTCTGAGTCCCCCAGAGTCTTGCTGGGAACTGGAGTTCAGAGCAAGCAGGAACTTGTATCTCCCTCCCAGTTAAAAGAACAGCACATCCAGGTGCCAGCACGTTCCGTGCCTCCGCACCTCTCACCAGTCTCAATGCACTTTCTTCACCTCTCTAATTGTGGAACTTCCATTCAGCCAGCTTTCCCGAGGTTCTGGGTGGTAGTTGTTCTGCCTTTTAATTGTAATTTTGATGTGGTTGTGAGAGGCAGCAAGTATAGGTATTTTTTACCTATGCTACCATCTTGGTTCTCTCTCAGGCATGAGTATTTAATGACTGGATGGAGGAGGATGACCCTACAAAAGAGATGGAGAAAGAGACCAACTAGGAGACTATGGTGCCAAAGGTATCAAAGAAGCTAATGTTTTAAGAATGAAGTAATCAACTCAGCTGGCATGGCTCAATGGTTGAGCATCAAACTATGAACCAAGAGGTCACCAGTTCAATTCCCTGTAAGGGCACATGCATGGTTGCAGGCTCAATCCCCCATTGGGGGCATGCAGGAGGCAGCCAATTGATGATTCTCAACATTGATGTTTCTATCCCTCTCTTCCTCTCTAAAATCAATAAAACTATATTTTCTTTAAAAAATGAAGTAATCAAAAGATCTAACAGGTGAATAGTAGGGGGCGGGGGGGAAATCCCATCCAATTTTGAGACACAGAAGTCATAGCTCAAACATCATGTTTCAGGGGAGCCATGAGAGGTGAAAGCCAGATCCAAATGAATGTTGGATGAGTAGGAATGCCATAATAGCCAAGAGTGGGGAAGGAAGCTGGAGTTAAGGTTGCAGGGAGCAGAAGAATGGGAAGAATCCAACTGAGAAGGTGGGATCCAGTACTCCGAGAGGGAAGGGATCCTGGGTAGAGTGAGGTGCCTGAGAAGCAGAGGGGCTAGGAATCAAGGCCAGGCAGGAATACTGGCCTGAGATAGAAGGAGGGGAACTTTCTTTAATTCATCGGGAGAGAGGACAGATATAGGGAGATGTGTGAACATGCTAGTGGGTAACTGGGGGAGTTCCTATCTAGTGACTAAATCCTCTCTATGAAGGAAGAGGCAGGGTCACCTGTGCCAGCGAGGAAATGGAGGTGTAAAGAGGATGGGGAAGGTTAGAAATAGCCATGGAAGAGAGTAGGATTCCAAGCTGACTGGAGAAATGTGTCCAATTGCAGTCAATGGCTATGGTTTATGGGAACATCAATCTGACCTGGGGAATCGCTTGGCTACTTGTGCATGGCACTGAAAGGCAGACACGGGGGCTCATCTGCAGCTGGGGATTTGCCAGACAGATATGATCAAAAGGCAGAAAGGCAAAGGAGTTTGGGATACTGACAAGCAAATTATTACAATGCTTGGCCTTGGCATCTAAGTTGGACAAACAAGAAAAAAAGGGGGGGCAAGAATGAGAGAGCTATGCATTAGGGAAACACAGAGAGGTCCACAGGGAAGAAGCCTGATGAGACTGAACAGTTACCTTGAGGATGCATGAGTAAGGTGTGAGCAGCAAAGGAGTGGAGACAAGGCCCAGTGGGTGATGGTAAGAAGTTTGGAGTGGCCCCTAGGAGATGGCCGTTGTGAAGAGGAGCTCAAGGTCTGCCGTCTCTGGCACTGAAGTAACCAGGCACCTGGCAGGAAGTTGCAAAGGCCGCTGAGAAGTTCAATAAGTTGAAAACATAGGCACAGTCATTGGATTTGGCAAAACAGGTGAATAGTCACTGTGTCAACAGCAATTTCAGTGGAGAGTTGATCCCAAAAGCCGGTTGTAGTGGGCTGAGTCTGAGCAGGAGATGGAAGAGTGGAGGCGTCATCTATAAACAGCTCTTGGATTTGTTGTGAGAAGAGCAGAGAAATGTCCCAGTCTCTCCCCTTCGGGCCGGGGCGTGAGGGAGGGTCAAGATCATACAAAAGAATCTCATCACAGATTATTTTCTAGGATGAGAAAGAGTTAAGAATAACAATGAGCCTATGGGAATACTATAGCAAGGGGATGGGAGTGGTGAAGAGAGAGAAGTGGAGTCCTGGAGGAGCCAAAGCATCCTGGAGACCCGTGCCCACTCTTGCGGGGCACATCCTCCTGGCAGCCAGCAGGAAGATGGCGAGGAAGGCTAGGAGGTGGGTGGTTTGTTAGAGGGGATGAGAAGTCCTTCCCTGGCAGCGTCTGTTTGCTCAGAGAAGCTGGGCTGAAGTCACCGGCAGAGTGTTCTATTGAGAAAGTAGCCCCGGCCTCATCCCCAACCCCCCAGTGACTCACCAGGAAGGAAAGAAAGGGCTTTTGTGTTCTGAGGCCATTTTTCCCCCCACCTCACACCTGGGAAGGTAAACAGACTGTTTTGCTTTCTGGTGTCAGAGCTCCTTCTGACTGGCTAAGAGGGAGAACCACTTAGGGAGCTGACCGTCCAGCATGGAAGTGAGGGGCAGAACACTGAAAGTGAGGGGCCCACCCTGAAACGGGCCCCCACAGACGTGGCTGTGTGTCACTACAGATGCCAGACACTAAGGGCTGCGACGTTGCTGGTCTATAGGAGAGGCCCATTTGAAAGAGCCTGGGATGAAGAGAATGGGGGTCCCCTTCCCAAGGACGGGGGGAGAAATAGGGGAAACCCCATGGCAGTGACAGCAGCAAATGTCTGCAAAAGCAGCAGTGGTCCCCAAAAGACCGCAGCCTTTGCCTACAAGGCTGTGGAGCTCAGACCAACCACCCCTGGAACTGTGCGAGCCCCCGGAGTGCTTGGACAGTCGCAGGGAGTTGGAGGAGGGCTGTGAGTGATATGGGATGCTTACTGATCTGATTAGGGTGAGGACTCAAGCTGAATTTAATTTGGTTTAGGGCAACTGAGATGTATTTACATCATGAGTTTGAGGAGAGTGTCCGGGGGGCCAGGACCTGAACAAAGGGTGAACAGTGAGGGGGAGCTGACATCTGGCTCTCCCCTCACCCTGCACCCTGGGGCCAGAACACGGCAGACACAGAACTACCACGTGGTACCATTTGGCCTTCACAGATGAGCACAAAGTCATCCCTGCCCGCCAGGCCCAGGAGCAGGGCAGCAGGTCAGACCCACATGGACCCCGTGCTCAGCGTTTGGCAGTCTAGACAGAGCCTGGACCTCTCCTTCTGTGGCTGTTTATGCACTCACACTTGAGATTCTTGTCTGTGTGGACCGGAGCCTGGGTCCCTATTATTTATTTACTTACTTACTTTTACCTCAGTCTTATGTCCAATTCCAGGTGCTGGGCATACCGAGAAGGTGAGCATAGAAAGGGAACATCTACCTGCTCATTCCTTTAAATCTGTATTGAGCACCTATTTGTGTCTGCTTCCCATGCTGGCCACTGGGATATGGCAGCTCCTCCTGCCCTCAAGGAACCCACAGTCTGGGGTGGGGGACAGACATAGGTATAGGTAGTGGTAATACCTAATGCTTAGAGCTTCAGCAGTTAAGCCCACAACCCAGCCAGGGGTTAGGATGGCTTCTTGGAGGAAGTGATGGTTCTAAACAGGTACCATTGGTTCCAAGGTACTGAAACCCACTCAAGATAGAGCAGGTCTTGCCCTGGCCGGTTTGGCTCAGTGGATAGAAGGTTGGCCTGAAGGGACCCAGGTTTGATTCCAGTCAAGGGCACATGCCTGGGTTGCAGGTCCGGTCCAAGGTGCAGGAGGCAGCCAATCAATGATTCCTTCTCATCATTGATGTTTCTATCTCTCTCTTCCTCTCCCTTCCTCTCTGAAATAAATTATATATATATATATATATATATATATATATATATATATATATATTAATATAGGGCAGGTCTTAGGAGGTACTTTTCTATAACTATGTGCAAAAGATTTTATGATCCACTTGGTTTTGTGTGGTCCAAAATCCAAAAGTCAGAAACTGTTTGTCTCTGTTTCTCTCTCCCGCTACCACTCTTTCTCGTTCCCTCTCCCCAACCACCTCTGGGGCTTTTTCCTCCATCTGATGTGTTCCTCGCAGAGCTACATGGTCTCTAGTCTCTGTTTTTCAAGTTTTACAGGACTGATTGGATGGGGACGCAGGAGAGACTGTATTTCTGGCCCGGTGACTGAATGAGTGAGGATGCCAAAGCCTGAGATGGGGATAATTAAAGACCAGCGGATGTAGGTGGGAGAGAAAGTGAATTCTGTTTACCTGAGGGATGTGCAGAGAGTGTTATGAAGAAGGTTCTTGGTTGCGCGGGTCCTGAACTCAGAAGAGAGGCCCCGACTAGAGATAGAGATTTGGAAGTTAGTATGTGGTTGGTGGTGGATGATGGTCCAGGGAGAAGGCACAGAGGGGGAGTAGGGACAGGCTAGGATAGACCCCAGGAGGAGTAGGAGATGGTACAAGAGACTGAGGAAGGGTGGCCACTGTGGAGAGTCCAGGCCATCAAGCCAAGGGGAAGGACTGTTTTCACAAGTCAGCAATGAGCTGGCATAACTGGCTGAAAAGAATACTTTTCCAAATTGGGGGGAGGGGTGGAGAAGGAAGCCTCAAACAAAAACCTAGACCCGTCCTAAATTCTGAAACACCTAAATTATGGCAAAAAAATGTATAAAGATGCATAAAAGTCTTAATACCTCCTCCACAGTACACCACAATTACCAATGGGTGAAAAACCACTGGCTAGGAATATTCATTTTTGATCTGTTTGTCATCAGGGTCTAATTGTTTGCCCAGAATCACTGGCGTCAGTCCCATCCCCTTCTCACACACCAGGGGGCGCAGACACACTGTTTCTGAATCCAACTCCCTGCAAAAGCAGGCAGTGATTACCAGAACTTGACCTCTCAGCTGAATCCATGGGCCCCACCTTCACTCCTGCCCTGCACCTGTGAACCCTGAATCCAGGTGCTTCAACAGTCCCCAAACTTTATTTCTCACCTAACTCCCAAACTCATAGAGGTATCAGAGAGGCCCCACGGAAAATCAGTTACTCCACACCGGAGTCCTCACCCAGGGGTCCTCACAGTAGGTTCCCCATCTTTCATGAGAGGGGTGGGTGAGAGGGCAGTTGAGGTTTTGGCTGACTTCTACATGATGGTGGCATGAACTGGGAAGGTGGGTCTGAAGCTGTGGGCTTTGCTGTCAAGGTGTGACTCTTGCTTTGGGGCTCACCCAGGTCCCTAGGAGTTAGGGCTCAGAATAAATCTTCAGGTACATGATTGGTTTAGCCCAGAGATTCATAGGGTCAGCACATGAGTTTGGCATGAGGCGTCAGAAACTAAATACCAAGGTTTATATCAAGTTTGGAGGACATGATCAAGTCTTGAACTCAAGGGCTAATTCAATATTTGATTCAGGTTCACAGCTGAAATTGATATAAATATTGGGTTATTGGCCAACCTGAGATGGGGTTGACATCCGATCAGAGAAGTAGAGAGTGAGAATGGGGACAAAGTGGATTTGCAGGGAAATTTCTGCAAAGTCAGTCTCATTAATCTTGGGTTCCACGATGATGATGATGATTAGAGTTGGGTCGAGTGAGGGTCCGAGAAATGGTCCCCAAGGATGGGTGGGGTTTGAGGTCAGTTATTTGTGTTAAAGGTCCTTTTCTTGGTGACCCAATCTCAATTCAGGAATTGGGCATCCCAATTCAGAAAGTGTGTTGGCATTGGCCTGGGATTAGGGATTGGAGTTTTTCTGTAAGGTTTGGGGTTCAGAAGAGAGCACTGGGGTTCATAACAAGGTAGCCATTGGCCTGTAGGGTTCATATAGCAACGGGGGATTCAGTATGGGTTGATGCTATTGCCACTCTCAAAGCCTAAAGCTTAGGTAAGACATGATAAGGAGATGTAGAGTCAGAAATGGTATTTGGGCTCACTATGGGGGTTTCAACTTAAAAATCACCGCTTGAGCCCCCCCC
>PVJN01066154.1:0-10257 GCA_004026805.1 Lasiurus borealis
GAAGGATGAACTGGGAGGCAAACTGCTAGCATGCTCCAGGGTTTGCCTCTCAGTAATGTGAGCTTTGCAGTCTGGCCAGGAGTGAGCTTCTTACCATAAACATTCAGGGCATGCTGCTTATGTTTTAAAAGTGACGTGTTTTAATTTCCAGCCAAAAATACTATATGTTTGGATTGCAGTTTCTCAAGTTGCTAAAAAATTATTCTGAGGAGATGAAAACCTGCCATGTGGTGGAGGAAGCAGCCCGATGTTTAATGCAAAGGCTAAATCAGTTCCCTGGGAGGTATGTCTTCTCTTTGGGCCAGATCATGACAATGGACACTGCCAAGCAAGGCCATCTTCAGTCTCCCATGAACGATTGGTCAACTTGGATTCTTGAGGGCATAAGACAATTTGAATTATTTTCTTTGTGATATATAGATATATGTCAGTTAAAATAGGAGAGGTTAAGCTGCAGTCACAAACAATTCTCAATTTCTAATGTCTTATGACAATTAAGGTTACTTTCTTGCTCACCTACATAGAGCTTAGAGGTTGACAGGAGGCTCCACTCCATGTCTCCTTATAAGGGACCTCATCTGCATGGTGGAGCAGCCACCACTTTGAACATGGCCAGTCTCCACAGCATGAGAACTCTGGAGGACCCACAATGATGGCTGAACAGTTAAATGCTCTAGCCCAGAAGCAGCATTCCATCAAGGGGGCTCCACGCTCATAGCCTCATCTAAATCTAATTATTTTCCAAAGACTCCACTTTTACCTCTACTGACCACTCATTGATGAGGACTGGTCACTTGGCTGCATGCAGCCAAAAGAAGTCACAAGGAGCCAGGAAATGCAATCCTATTCTGCGTCTGGAGGGAGAACCAGGCATCAGCAAGCAGCACCAACGTGTTCCACATGAAACCACCATGAGAAAAGAGAGAATTATAATCATGTCTCAGGGGAAGAGAAAACTTGACTTTTAGATTTTTAAAAAAATCCATTCTGAGCTGGATTCAAGATAATTTTTTTTCTCTCTCTCCTTTAACTTCTAAGGAATTGTTTATAAATTCTCTCTGTACTTGAAAAACAACTGAGCAATTAGAGTTGAGTTGGATTCTGTGTGTGTGTGTGTGTGTGTGTGTGTGTGTGTGTGTGTTAGAGTGTGTGTAGACCAGAAGACAGAGACAGAAAGTGCTTCAGTCTAGTATGATCCAGACTTTCTCTGAGCCACCCAGGGATCTGGAGGTGACTGGAAAGCTGGTAAACTTTGTGATATCCAGTCCAATGGTTTGGTCTTGAACAGGCTCTTTATAGACCTTCTAAAACAGAGACTATTCAACAGACCTTGTGGGGGGAAGTCACCTCCTTTCTTCAAGTAGTTCAGTAATAACTATGCCTCAAAATATGTCCAGGTTAGACTTCAAGGCAGGCAGGCTCACACATGGCACTCCTCATTCAGGAAGAAGAGTACCGAAGCCAGGTGACATCAGAAGTAATGCCAACAACAAATACAACCTTTCCCATCTGTTCAGATCCAAGCTCAGATTTGGTCCTCCCAACCACCCTCTGCAGTAGACTGAGCACCATAATCCCCATTCCTCAGAGGACAGACCTGTGGTCTAGAGAGAGAAAATAATTTGCTCCATGTTGCCTATTAGTAAGTAGCAAAGTCAGGATTTAAACTTAGGCAAAAGGAGGTCAGGTGCAATGCTCTTTTCACTGTGGCTTCTATGGGAGCTAGGAGCCTATCCAGTCCTAGTTCTCTGTCATAAACTGAAATGTTTGTATCTTCCCCAGTTCAAAAGGGGAAGTATTAGGAGTTGGGGCCTTTGGGAAATAATTAGATTTTTATAAGACCATGGTGGAATCAGTGTTCTTATTAGAAGAGGAAGAGATCAGGGCTCTTACTGAGCACTTGGTTCTCATCACCTCTGTAAGTTTCTCTCTCTCTCTCTCTCTCTCTCTCTCTCTCTATCTCTCTCTCTCATCCTCTCTCTCTCTCTTTCTCTTTTCACCATGTAACCACACAGCTAGAAGATGGCTGTCTATGAGCCAGGGAGCAAATATAATAATGAGAAAAAAGTTTGAAATATTGTTAGAATAATTAGAGTTTGACACAAAGACACAAAGTGATCAAATGCTGTTGGGAAAATGGCACTGGTAGAATTGCTCAAAATAACGTTGCCAAAAACCATCTATTTATAAAAACATTCAGTATCCGTGAAGCACAATAAAGTAAACAATAAAGTGAGATATGTCTATATTTTGTTATAGCAGCTGGAGCAGACTAAGATGTTCACCTTCTTCTTTTAACAGTCTAAAACTTGGACATACGTACTAGGGGTCAGGAAAACCTCAATTTCCTTTGTCCCATGTTATTAAGTGCAGAAATGGCCTTTAGGCACCTGCACTACCTTGTCCGCAGAGAAGGCCACTGATTTATTTATTGGGCAGGTTTCAGAGAAGAAATTGAGCATGCTCCTTATTAGTTCACCCTCCTTCAGGATTCTGTAAGGAGCCCCTTCACCATTAGACTTGTACTAAACCACGCTTTCCCTAGATACATGTAGAACATGTGAATCCAATGCCAGCAGAGCCTTCAGAAAGCAGATCATTTTGCCTGGTTCTTCTGTCTGCATTTGCTTCCATGCACTCCCAAAGTGTTGATGGGCTCATTGTCACACCTTGTGTGGGCAGAGTGATGGCTCTTACTGAGCCCTTTGTTCTTATCACCTCTGTAGGCTACTGGCAGTGAATGAGCTGTCTCTGCTTGTCTGGACTTGGACCAAGTCCAGGCTGTTTCCAGCGACTGTCTTCATGACTTTTATTGGAAACTGGGTGTTTGTGTGCCACCCAAGTTCATATGTTAAAACCTGACCTCCCAAGGTGATTGTATTTGGAGGTGGGGTCTTTAGGAGGTTAAGGTTAGTTGACCCTTTTGTCATGTAAGGACACAATAAAAAGATGGCTGTCTATGAAAAAGGAAGTGGTCTCTCACCAGACCCTAAGTAAGCATGTCAAACTCATGGCCAGCGGGCCACATATTTGACAAGCTTGTGCTAGAGCCTTGATCTTGGACTTCCCAACCTCCAGACTATGAGATAAATTTCTGTTGTGTGTGTGTGTGTGTGTGTGTGTGTGTGTGTGTGTGTGTATGTGTGTGTGTTAAGAGTGTGTGTAGACCAGAAGACAGAGACAGAAAGTGCTTCAGTCTAGTATGAACAGAATCTGAACAGAGTAAGATGGGGGTATTCCTAAAAGGGGCACTCTGGGTTGTGGCAGAAAGAGACGGAATCCAGGCTCCTTGGAGATTTTCTTACTCTTCCCTGTACCTCAAAGCTTGAATCTACTTTACAACATCTTCACTAGGTGCTAAGTCTTTGAACCTCTGTTTACACATGTTCAGGGTAGGGGTAACTTGTTACTACCAAAGACAACATGTCTCATTGCTAACAGCCTGGCAATAATAGTAATAGTACAATCACGATAATAATAATTATTACACGTATCATTTATAGAGCACTTCCATATGCCAAGTGCTAAGTACTTTACATGGATTATCTCGCTTAATCCTCTCAAGAACTCTATGAGGTAGATGCTTTTATTATTTCCATTTTATAGACAAGGATGCTGACGCACAGAAGCATTAAGTAACAGCTAAGTAGTGATTCAAATCTAGGTTGTGTAACTCCCAGGCTTGAGTATTTAAATACCTTATTGCGTTCTTTCTCTTCTCCATCTCTTGGCTTGAGGTTTGCTTCTTTAGAACTCATGGGCCAACTCTTCTCACTCTTTCCCATGGCAGCCAGCCTTCAGAGTTTTGCAAACAGCAATCATGTCCCCTGAACTATATACTTTTTCCATTTTCTTTTTAAAAATATATCTTTATTGATTTCAGAGAGGAAGGGAGAGGGAAAGAGAGATAGAAACATCAATGATGAGAGAGAATCATTGATCGGCTGCCTCCTGCACATCCCTTATTAGGGATCAAGCACGCAACCCAGGATTGTGCCCCTGACTGGAATCACATCTAGGACCCTTCAGTCCACAGGCTGAGCTCTATCCACCAAGCCAAACCAGCTAAGGCATACTTTTCCATTCTTAAGAGCACCACTGCAGATCCTTTCCTATTCGTCCTATGACATGGCTTCCAATCTCTCCTCTATAAGTTTGCCATCCTCCTCTAGTGCTCTAGTTGGTTGTGCCCTCGCTGAAGAGTTCAGAAGTGAGCATAGGCTCAAGTAACAGATAAGAACAGGACTCTATGTCCCTTATTTGGGACAGTGGCAAACGTGTTAATACAGCCCAAGAGCTTCTGGGAACCCACTTCTGGATTGCTTACTCCTTAGCTCTATGTCAGTAAAATCCCTATGGGAATTTTCTCCTTGGCTGTAGCTGCTCAATCTCTCCTTCCCTGTCTTATACTTGAGCAGGTTTTGTTTTTGTTTTTGTTTTGAGCCCTAGAGCTGGGCCTGACAATGATGTTTATTAAGAATCTTAAGCAATGACAGCCAAGCTTTCCAAGATATCCTGTCTACAAGTGACTGGTAGTTTTGTACCCACCATGGTTGGCAAAGTCATTGGCTCTGTCAATCTCAAAAAGTGGAGATACAAAGGAAAATGATAAGCTCTGAAATCAGAAGACCTGGGTTCCAGTTCCAGGTTTGAGCCTGTTAAACTAGTTGAGTGATGCTGAGCCAGTTGCTTCACCTCTCCTGGCACATATCATCATGAACAGGTTAAATTTGACCGTGTCTATACAGCACTACACAGCAGCCCAACTCCTGGGTGTGAATGCTGGCGCTAGTACTAATAAGCTGTGTGAGCTTACACAGGTTACATAACCTCTCTTTGATCCAGTTTTCCCATCTACAGAGTGGGAATACTAGTAGCACTACTTTAAGAGGTGTTTTGAGGATCACCAATGTTAACAGGTGTAAAGCACCAAGAACATGACCTGGTGTGTAGGAAAAACAGTATTAAATTACCACTTACATTCATTATATTACAATAACTGTGCAAGATAAAAGTACAGTGAGAGCGAGCTCTGTTGTTTTCCATGTTGATTTATTTATTTAAAATTAAGTCATTCAATATTTGTGCAATGACAGGTGACACAGCATATGACCAAAGAATGAGTCAAATTCTTGAAGTTATGCTTACTAAAACAAAAATGATTTAGAAGCATATGTGATAATCAGAGTTAGTTTCTGTTGTGTGTGTATGTATGTTTGTGTTTTTAACCTGCACACACCACTCCCCAACCAGCTAAGATTTGCTGGAGTCAAGTGGGGTGGGGGATACAGAGGACAAAGGGGAAGTGGAACAGAAAGAAGAGAGAAAAAGCAAAAGTATTAAATGATCTTCAGATCAAAGGAACTCTAGGCCCTGCCCTTTACCCCACCTGGAACCCCAAAGATAACTGAAGTGGTGGGGATGATGGCAACTCCTGATGGCCTTGGGTGTGCCACAGACATAGAGAGCTCTTGCCTTGCTTCTGAGCAGAGCTTAAAGGAGGCAAGTCTTGGAGGATGTTCCTGCATTGTGTGGAGCAGTTGACTGGATGTGCTGTGCAGGGAGGCGGGGAGAGGACCCGAAAGAGCCTCATGGAGTTTACCGTGGTCCAGCAGGGCATCATGGAAGACACTGAGGGAGCTAGTGCACATGTTATGTGCTTACTGGCTTACATCTGATTTAGACCAACTATCCCTGGAGCTGAGGGTGGAGACAAATCACAGGCTATTTCACAGGGTGAGTGTGCTGGATGTTGGAGTGATCACCACATGTCCACTTATCTTGGCTCAACACCATGGAATGGTACTGAGTGTGATTTAGTGTTTGAGGATATGGGCTTTGCCATCAGGAAGATCTATGTTTAAATTATGGTTTCACCCAACTTTTGACTTAGGACAATAGTACCAACCTTAGTAAGAGTTAGGAGGAGATAAGACCTTGTGTATAGGAAGCCCTGAACATTGCCTGATCCAGGGCAAGAGCTGAAAAATGGTAGCTATCAACCTGGTGGTTCCTAGATTGTTACCTTCCTGAGGGCAGGGACTGAGTGCATCTTTGTGTCCTCTGAGCTCTCAGCCAGGTGCCCAGCGTGGAGTACGTCTTTAGAAAATAGGTGCTTGATGAATGGGTCGACAGCTGCAACCTCTCTCTTATTCAGGAGGGCAACTTCTGCCAAATAAAACCTTCCTCTCTCAGGTGTTTTGGCCATCATGCTGTTTCAGAATGGAGGACCCATCACAGTTCTCTGTCTAGAAGCTTCCAGAAAAACAAAATAGCTCTGGGCTTAGGTACAATAGTATAGAGCAGTGGTTCTCAACCTTCCTAATGCCGCGACCCTTTAATACAGCTCCTCATGTGGTGGTGACCCCCAACCATAAAATGATTTCCGTTGCTACTTCATAACTGTAATTTTGCTACTGTTATGAACTGTAATGTAAATATCTTATATGCAGGATGTATTTTCATTGTTACAAATTGAACATAATTAAAGCATAGTGATTAATCACAAAAACAATATGTAATTATATATTGTGAAATATTTATCTCTAATTACAAATAAATGAAATTTTGTCTTGAATCGTGGTGTAGCATGGGTAACAGTCTTCATATGACAACAGTAAACTACATTGCTACACTTTGCTACACCGAGGAGCGGTGTGTTGGTTCCTAAGACCATGGGAAATAGGTGTTTTTGGCTGGTCTTAGGTGACCCCTGTGAAAGGGTCATTCAACCCCCAAAGGGGTCATGACCCACGGGTTGAGAACCGCTGGTATAGAGGAAACAGGCATAATAATAATGTCAAGCCATAGGGTTGTTGTGAAGATTAAATGAGCTAGTTCCTATAAAGGTTTAGAACTGGCCCGTGGTGAGCCAGCAGTAGGAGTTAACTGCTCGTGTCATTACCAGGGGGCGATGGGAATTAAGGGCACAGATTCTGGACCCGGTCTGCCTGGCTTTAAATATCAGGGGTGCCATGAGAGTTTAGGTAAATCACGTAATCCCCTTGTACCTCAGTTTTTTAATCCTTAAAATTCGGGTAGTGGTAGGATCTATATCACAGGACTGAAAAATAAGTGAAGATGTATGTGACACAATTAAAACAGTACCTGGCATCTAGGAACTGCTATATATATTTTAAAATTTTACTATTGAAAAAATTGTTTTTGTAAGTAGATCAACCTTGAAAGAATGCTCCCCAGGAATTAAAATGCCTCAGATAGCCTGGCCACGGTGAGTCAGTGGTGGAGCATCAGCCTATGAACCAGAAGGGCACATGCCCAAGTTGCAGGCTTGGTCCCCAGTGGCGGGCCTGCAGGAGGCACTGATCAATGACTCTTTCTCATCATGGATGCTTCTATCTATCCCTTCCTCTCTGAAATCAATAAATATATCTTTAAAAAATAAAATAAAATAAAATGCCTCCAATAACTGAAGCCTGTTGGGCCATGGAGACTCTCATGTGATCGGGGTCCAAGACCAAGGTGGGCTAGGAGTTGCTGAGCCCCATCTGCCACTGATGTCCCAGGGATAGTTTTTCCTCCTATTAGTGTCTCATTGGCCCAGTCATAAAAGAGTTAGTGAAAGCCAAGGTTTCTTTCAGCCCAGCAGCCTGCGAGGCTGTGGCCGAGTTTCCTCCAGGGAAATCGGCTCTAACACAGACTGGGAGGGAGCCAAGTCCTAATGTGGTGTCCTTTGAAGGTGCGCCCAGCTTTACCGTTTCAAATGCAATATGCTTATTGCCGGTCTGATTTTTATTGGGAAAAAGCAGTGGTGTACTTTCCAGGTCCCTGGGGTCTGAATTAAAATAAAGGAAGTACTTTAAAAAATCAAATCCAAATAGCAGGACTTGGAAGCTTGCTGTTAGGCAGGGGTATCACTGACCTCGGAAGCTGCCTGCACACCAAGCCCTGAGACAAAGCACCGTGCTAATTGCATTTGGAGGTCCCAGAGGCATTGGTAATAGGGGCCAGCTTCCCTCGGAGGCCTGTGTGCATTGCAAAGCAGGTCTATTAACAAAAGCTACAGCTTACAGAGTACATGCCTAGACCTGTGCCATGTCATAGGTGCTGGTAAGAAGGCCACTGTGTTCATTTTACAGATGAGGAAAATGAAGGTCAGGTGCTTTTTTTTAAAAAGCACACAAACAAAACACAGTCTTATAGTTACACCAGTAATAAGTGGCAGAGGTGAAAGTTAATCCCAGGGTTTTGTGTGTGTGTTTTTATACTAAAATCTATGTGCTTTTCATAGGCCAGTGTTTTAAAATTTGCAGACTGAAACCAAGTAGTGAGTGAGTCATGAAATCACTTTAGTGGGTTACAACCAGCATTTTCAAAAACGAAATAAAATAGAATGGAAAATATGACTGTCTTGCATGGGTAAGGATAACTAGTATTTTATGACATATACTAGATATGTTTTTATAGTATGTGTATCTACACACTTACATATATATAACTACCACATATGTTTGTACGTCCTGGGTGATTATGCTAAATGTATTTCTATTGTGAGTCACAGTAAAAAAAATAAATAAAAAATAAAAAAATGGAGAAAGCGACTGTTTTAGGCCATAGTGCTTTTCAGCTAGTGTGAGCTAACGCTTACGAAGATCTTACTGTGTGTCTGAAGTGCTTTACATAGGTGAGCTTAATTAATCCCTACAAGGACACTACAAGTCAGTATCATTCCCCTTTGCAGGTGAGAATTCTGAAATTCAGAAAGGTGAAATAATTTGCCCCAGGTCACAAAGCGGATCAGTGGCAAAGCCCAAATTTGAGCCCGAGTATCTCTCTTTACCATCTGTGTGCTCAGGTGCCAGAACCAGCTGCCCCGTCGAAGCCCTGTTACCAGCTCAGTCCCCTCACTCTCTCACTTCTCTATTTTCATTAGCAAGCCAGGCTTGCACACCTCTCTGCTGAATCTGTAGCTTCAAATTTCTCTCATTGTCCTACACTTCAGATTAATTAACCTCCTAATTATTTAGACATTCACTCACCAACTTGTGTGCAATTCAAATCTATTACACTTCAGGGGACGTGTCTGTATCGTGTGTATTCTGCTGCAAATCCCACGTGGTCATGGGAGAAGGGGAGGGGGGCGATTTGTAGAATCAATTTTTAAAAATTCCGATGCATTTCCGAGGCATCTGAAGTGTTGATGAGATAGCTGGGGTTCTTGGGTGCTTGACTTTTAAATTCACATTTCTGAAAAGCAAGATACAAAATTGATTATACAGTATGATCTCAACTGTGTTAAAAATGTATATAGAGAGGGCTGGGAGGAAGTGAACAGTGGTTGCCTCTGGGTGGTGGGGTGCTGGGTGATTCAGACTTTCTCCTTTTGTGTGTTTTTTTCCACCCCTCCAAGTTTCCTGCAATTGAGAAAGAGTGTGGCTTTAGAAAGTCACTAAGTAACAGTTAATTTCCAGGGAGAATATGGCATCATCTATAATTTTGAGAAACGAGTGCAGTTTGTAAGCTAAATGCATCATGCTTTTGGTACCGATTAGGAAGTGTCAAGAGCAGCTCGCTAGTAGGGCCTGAGTCACGTGGTGTGTCATGTGACACGGTGACCCTGGCTAGGTGGCTGCTGCCCATTCTTTTCCTGATGCCTCACTCTGATTTGGGGAGCAGTCAAGCCAGAGCCCAGATTCTGCATCTGACAGTCAGTCCCTCGGGCAGAGTGAGGACCGTTGCTCTAAAGCAAACCATTGCAATGTCTGACTTCCCACCAGACTGTGCAGTTGCCCTGGGCTGATCTCGTCTTTTCCATCTTTGTGCCTCTGAGAGCCATGCATGGTTCCTGGCCCAGGAGGGATAACAGTGAGTGAGGAATGAATGTGCACTTCCTCAGTTTCTATAATAAGCACATTTTTGAGGCTCTGTTGAATGTAGAAGGACAATGTGGGTTTGTTTTATTTTTTAGATTTCTTTATTGGTTCAGGTGTTACATATGTGTCCTTATTCCCCCATTACCTCCCACCTCCCATTCATGCCCCCATCCCCTGTTGTCCATGTCCATTGATTAGGCTTATATGCATGCATATAAATCCTTTGGTTGATCTCTCTCCTTTACCCTCATCATTCCCTACCTTCCCTGAGCTTTGACGTTCTGATTGATGTTTTTGTGTCTCTGGATCTACTTTTGTTCATCAGTTTATGTTGTTCAATATATTCCACAAATGAGTGAAATCATGTGATATTTATCTTTCTCTGATTGGCTTATTTCACTTAGCATAATGCTCTCCATCTCCA
>PVJN01066155.1:0-10068 GCA_004026805.1 Lasiurus borealis
CCCCCCCCCACCTCCGGCTGGAATGTAGCCATCAAAATAAACATTAAATGCAAAATGCCCTAGCTGAGTTATTACTTGTGAGGGTGCTGGGAGGAAAATTTATAGCAACATTACAGTGTTTTGTTAGAAATCTCTTAATGTACCAAAATGGGAAGGTGTGTGTGTTTTTTATTAAAATGTTACACTCTATAAATCGGATCTGCAGGAAGGACACAGGTGGCGACGCGGGGACCCAGCTGAGGAAGTTGTCGCTTCTATCTTTGGGGCCCGTCCCGGTCCTGTTCCTGTTCCCCAGCTCTGGGAATAGCCTCTCTCCCCAGCCCTGCTCGCTCTCCTCCTCCTCCTCCTCCTCACTCCTCTCTCCTTCCCTGGAAAAAGAGCTACACACGTCCCCCCACCCCCACCCCCTCTCCCCCCAGGAGGAGAAGCCGGGAAGGGGTGTAAAGATCTTTGCCACACTTCCCTTGGGGTCTGGCTAAAAGTTGCAATTTTCTTAAAAGGCCTCTCAGAGCCAGGGAGCCCCTACAGGGCCTTTATGAAGTCTGTCTGACAGGGGGGCAAATTTCCTGTTGGTCCTTTTTCACAAATTTAGATTCTGGCTGATGCTGCATTTTTCAAGAGCTTCAAGTTAAAAAAAAAAAAAAAAGGCAGCCCGTGTCTGCCTCTAGCCTTCTTCGATGGAATGCCCTTCCTCAAAAGAGTAGATGGTATCACAGGGGGCAGAGCTGTGGCTTCATCTTCTCCTCTTAAGCACAGGCGGGTGTGACCTTCCTTAAAGGGAACGGTGGCTGGCAACAGGGAAGATGGCTTATCTCTCCATCTTTGGGACTGTGGCCGTACCTCAGATTCCTTGCTTGGGCAGGCATTTGGGAGCCCCTGAAGATGTGTATCTAGACTTGGAGGTATGCATTTGTACTGAGCTAAATGGTAGCCCCCCAAAAAAGCTATGTCCTGTGAAGGTGGAACCAACCGAATCTTTATAGTTCAGTAAAGAACCTCTAGAGGAGATAATCCTGGATTCTCCAGGTGGGCCCTAGATCTGATGAGGTGCCCTTCATAAGAGACAGAAAGGGAGGTACCGAGGAGAAGGCCATGTGAAGGTCAAGGCGGAGATGGAAGTAATGAAGGCCCCCCAAAAAAGGCTGGAGCCCCCAGGAGCTGGAAAGGGCAGGGAAGACCTCAGACTGCTGGCCCCCAGACCTGCGAGAGAAGACCTGTTTGTGGGCATAAGCCACCGAGTCTGGGGTCACTGGTTACAACAGCCCTGGGGAGCTAAGAGGGCCCCCATCTGCTGCCAGGAGGAGTCCTCAGCCTTTGGCAGATGGTTCAGAAGTGGCTCTCGGAGAGGGGGGAGCCGTCAATGAGGCAGATGCTTGTGCGACATTGTATGCGTGGAGCCCTCCCTCCTGCCCAGAGAAAGGTACCCAGCATTTGGACAGGTGGGGCCATCAGACACCCTCAACGGGCCTGGTTCTCCAGCTCCCTGTCCCATCACCCCACCCCCTGCTCTCACACACTGCCTCCTGGGGTCCGCATTCCTCTCCCTCCCACCCGCCTCCTTGGTGCCCCAGGCCTCTGGTATCAACTTTGCAAATCATTTTTAAAAGCATCAAAAAGAGGAGTCCAGAGGGCATAGAGCTCCGGTGTCTACATGGTCTGGAGCCCTGGTGTCTGCGTCCTCTGCCTGCATACAACTGGTTCTGGAAAAAGCTGAAAGGGAAAGCGGGCCCTTTCAGGGGTGGCGGGTGGGGGGAAGTATTGAAAACGTTTTGGAACTAGAGGTGGCGGTTGTACAACATGGAGAATGTATTAAATGCCGCATGCAGACTGGTGAGGTATTATAAAGGAGGCCAATTCTGAAATGAAAGGATTGGCCACACTTGGGAGTGAGCCAGGAGGATGAGGAGACTGGTCACCTCAACACCACTGGAGGTGACCAGTCTTGAAAGACTGTGTGGCTGAATGAACTGCCCACTCCTTCAAGCCCTGCAAACCTGCTCTGTCCTCAGGACTGGAGCCAGGGGAGCGCTGACCCGAGGATCTCTGAGCTTGCCATGGTTCCCAGGAGATGGACACCATATGGGCACTGCACCTCTGAGGACGGCCAGGCGCGGGAAGGAGAAAGCTTTGCCCAAGGCTGTGCATCCCTGCGGGTCTGGGTCTGGCCCTCGCACCCCGCTCTGCCTGGCTCTCTAGAGCCTGCGTGTTTTCAAACGCCCCTCGGAAAATAGACTGGATCCCGGAAACGAATTCAATTTAGAGGAAGCAGCTAGACGTTCCCACGGTCCTGGGGATGGTGGTGCCCGCCCTTGGGGGGCATGGGCTGAGGGAGGAAGCTGGGAGTCTCAGCGCAGAAGCAGGGCGACACCCACACGGGGCTCCCCAGCCACGGGGCGTCCACCAGCGGTTCTGCAGGACCTGCTTTTCCCTCTTTCTGGCTGGTGGCGCCTCTTCCTGGCCTGGACCTGCCTCCTTGAGTGAGAACCCAGGAGGATGCATGGCAAGGATTTGCAGAGGCGCGCTCTGGGCCCTGAACTGGCACCCAAAACACGCACTTCGAAGGGACACCTGCAGCCCAGCTCCTGGGGCCTCACCCCCATCCCCAATAGATTTGATGGTTTCTTTCATCTCAGCAGCCACCTGTCTGGTTTTCCACGTAGATTCACGTCAGTCGGTGAGCGCGCACCGTAGGTTCCCCCAGACGCTAGGGCTTGGTGAATCTCACTGTGTGCTGTGCTTCCCGCTTAATTCGCCAGCCAATGCCCCTGCTCCCCACGCCCCATCCCACACACACACCGTTCAGCTCCGGGTAGACAGGTGGACTCGAGAAGTGTCCACAGTCTCGCCGCGTCTCTAAGTTCTGGGCAGAAATCCTAGCATGCCAGGGGATGCCCGTTGTGCTTGTGCGCTTACAGGTCCCAAGGAGGGAAGGACCGCAGCGGGTGGGAAAGAGAACCTGGAGGTCAGGTCAGTGGCGTTCTCGGAGGGGGCTGAGGCGGCTGGGAGGCAGGGAAAGCAGGAAGCAATAAAAATGTAACTACCCCCACCTATTTGTAAGCCCCTACTGTGTGCCAGAGCTGGTTGTATCTGTCTCTCCTGCATTGTCCTCCGCCCTGCCCTCCCCCCAGCCTCCCTCTTCTCTGCCTTCCTCCCTGCCAATCACAAGCCTTGGGATCAGGGAACAGAATGTGCTCTGGGCTGCCTCCCAGGACAGGTGCAGGGCTCAGCACCCTCCCTCCAGAGTCTGGCGCTGGCAGCAGAGGGGGCGCAGGCTGGGGGTGCTAATGCCTAACCCCAGCTCCTCTTCGGTGAGATCAGGGGGTACCGTGGCTGCAGTGGCACAGATACCAGGCCTGACCTCTGGCTTACAGTGTGACTTGGGGCAAAGGGTGTCCCTGGCTGGGCTCCCACTTAGAAGACTGTAAAACAGGAACGTGGACTCGACTCCACGGGGTGCTGGCGAGCTTACAGAGGAAACCAGCGATGCCAAGGGGCTGTGCTCTGAGGGTGCAGGGGGCTGCAGCCAGGAGCTGGAGGGCAGCCGACACTTTCCACCCTAGACCCGCCCCCCACCCCCACACATACACACTCAACCCCACAGAACACACACACACACACCACCTGCCCCGGGAGGTTCCACTCATCTGGCCTCTCCACTCCTAGCGCTTTGAAAGGACCGTGAAGCAGGAGTTGGAGTCAGAAGCCAAGGATAATTATGACCCATTTTCCAAACCTGAAAGGCGGGGCCCTCCATTGGTGTTTGCTGGTTCTTTAAGGCTGGGCTATGGCAGTTAAACAGCAGCATCTCTGGAGGCCATTGTCGCTGCTACTGGACAATGCCTTAACTGGGCTCAGTCTCATTTAGTCCTGGTAGCTCTTTGTATGGAGCAGTTCCCGTTTTTATCCCCATTTTACAGATGGGGAAACCAAGGCCAGGAGGGAAATCACTGTGCCCATATTGCCCAGCCAGAAAGCGGCAGGACTGGGCTTCAAATGTGACTGGAAAGCTGGGCTCTGGGCCTCGAAGGCAACTGCCACCATCTGGGCATTTTGCCGCTTCCTCCTCCTCCTCCCTTCCCCTTCGTTCCCAGCCCCACGGGTCTCCCCGGGCCACAGACAGACTCCCCGGCCAAGCCCGACCCTGAGAACACCGCTGGCAGAACGGGGACCAGTCTCACAAGCTTGTGAGACGTCCCCTCCTACTCCCCCTGCGGGGCTCACCCAGTGAACCCCGCCTGGGAACTCGCTCCTGCTCGTAAGGAGGGGCGGAGGCCAGGGCACCCCGCTCTGCTTCGTGCCTGGCCTACACCTTCAGAGTGGAACCCCAGCTCCGCGCCCCCCTCCCTCTCCGTCCCGAGCCTGGAAGCGAATCCCCGAATTGTTTGGGACCTGGGGGTAAATGCGGAGGGAGGAGGTGTGCGTTCCCGCAGCGGCGCGGGCGTGGACGGCGCGGTTGGTGGTGTTCTAACACCTCCATCCCTCGCGCTTGTAGACCATTGAGGCTCACCACAGAGCCCTGAGACCAAGAACTCTCTAGAACGCTCCGGTCACCGGCATTTCGGGAGTTAGCGTTATTCCCCGGTGAAGGAAGACGTGCCCGGACCGCACATTCTCCCCACCCGCACCCCGGCCGACTGCCCCGCACACATAGGGGAAGCGGAGTTGGGTCCCCCAGGCCGGCCCAGCGGAGGTGAGGTCCATAATCGAACAAAGAAATGGACCCGCAGAGGAGCGAAGCGATTGATTGCGTAGGGTTACCCAGCAAAGCCGGGCGCTGGGGACTCCGAGGGCGAGGAGGGAGGGCGGCCGGGACCTGCTAGGCACCTGGGGCCCTAGTCCCAGGACCCCGCCTGCCAGTCCTCCGCGGGGCTCAGAGCGCCTACACCTCCCCAAAGGGGGTCCTTCGAAGGGCGCCTGGGGAACCTCGGTGGGGCGCTGGGCGCGGGGAGGCGTGCGCGCTGGAGCCGAGCGCGGGGAGGTGCCCGGCGCCGTCTTGGGGTGTGGGGGGACCGGAACGGCGTCGCGAAGGCTGGGTGCGGGAGGCGGGCGCCGGCGCTGCCTTCCAGGCCCCGTGCCCCGACTTTGGGGCCTCTCTCCCTCCCCGCAGAGGGCACGGGCCTCCAGCGCGTGGCTGTGCCGGTTCGCGCTGTGGCGCCCGCGCCCGAGGCCTGGGAAGTCGGGGTTTCTCTGCGCGCCCTCCAGCCAGACGGGATCCGGGACCTTCCAACCCGCCGCTCCCCGCGATAGCTGAGCGCCGCGCTCGGGACGCTCAGTGGTGCGGGGCGCGGCTGCGGAGGGGGGCTGGCCAGCGCCGGAATCTCAAATCCCCGGCTTTGCTGGGGAACCCCACGCCATTGCCTCACTTCCCGGCGGTTCGCCTTTTGGGAGGGATTGGTAATCGCTGTAAAATGCCGGCGAGGTAACCACCGCGGGGCGTTTGTGAGGACCGCACAGACCTCCGAGTGCAAAGGCTGGTGTAGCCCTTTTCTGACACATAATTGCTAGTCTGTTAATGCCCCGAGGGGGAGATTTGTGTACGGGGGCTGGAGGGCTCCCGCTGCAAGATTCCTGCCCCCGTGCAGTTGTCCGAGGTGTCCTTTCCGTGTCCCCAAGCTTCCCGGCAGCATTCGTGTCCCGGCGCTTTCCTTTCCCAGGGGCAACTGCCAGCAGAGGAGGGTTCACACTCGCTGAGGCCGGTGTGGTCCCATGCTACCCACACCGGAAGTCAGGCAGGGTCCCAGCCCTAAGTGCCAAAGGCCTCTGCTGGGTGGATGGAGCTGGAGTGCCCCCACCCCATCGCCACGGTTTGTCCAAGGCTCGGGCAGAGGGCCCGGGGCCTCGGGGAGAGAGCTCAGACCAGAGCAGGGAGTCCAAACGAGTCCCCCCCTTTGGAAGGAAGGCGTATCTGCGGTGCCTCCCCTTCAGGGACCTCTTAACCCGCTCTCACCGAGCAGCTCCTCTCCAGACCGGCCGGAGCAATGCTCCTCTGATATTCGTTGCTTCATTCGTTCATGTATTGACTCATTCGCCCTGCAGTTATTCACTGGACAGATATTGACTGAGACAAAGAAAGCCTCATTTTCACCCCTCGCCCTCCCCCACCCCCCAGGCAGTGTGCAGAGCCCAGGAGCTCCTGGGAGGGGAAGCTGCTTTCAGGAGGGCTCAGCCCCAGATTCCAAAGGGAGGGAGAAGGGGCAGCCAGGAGGTGCCTGCCAGGCGGGAGGGTGCAGGACGTGAAGCCGAGGGCTCTGCTGACCCCCGCCTTTCCTGGTTCCCAGTGGAGTCATCGGAAATACAAGGGAGATAGATCCTGGCAGGTCAAGGGCAGTGGGAGAGGATTAGAGAAAAAAACCGGTAAACCAAGGGGGCCTTAGCTTCCGCAGAAATAACAGGCAGCGGCCAGGGCCAGAACCAGCCTTCCGCACCCCAGAAGTTGCCAGATGGCTGCGAGGGTGCCCTGTGTCTTTGAGGAGGAACTGAGTGGGAGGAGGAACTGGTGCCTTTGCCAGGCAACCATGTGGAAACTGAGGGTGGATAGAGGGGTGGTGGCTGGCTGGCTGGGTGGGGGGATGGACCAGCCAATGAACGAACAAATGACTGAAGGCGCCACACACAGAAATGATCAGCGCCGTTTGTGAGCGTTCTCCTCACAAAGGTGTGTTTGAAGAGACAGGATTTGGCCTCAGGTGGCATTTTTCTTCAGGCAGAAAAGACTTGCCCAGGAGATGCTCACGTGTTGCAGGCAAACCCACCGGCACGGCCTCCCTCACAGGTAGGCACACACTCACTCTGAGTCCAACTCTAAGGTCCAATGTAGGAAGGAAAGCGGGTTTCAAGGACACGGGGTGGATTCCGGCTGAGGACATCAAATCCTGAGCCCCAGTGCCCTGGGTCCGAATCCCTTGGATGGCTAGGGGACGGTGGGACAATGATGCAGTAATTAAACAAGTAATTAACGGCTGGCCCAGTGGTTGAACATCAATCTACAACCCGGGAGGTCCCAGTTTGATTCGTGGTTGGGACACAAACCTTGGTTGCAGCTAAATCCCTGGGGTGGGGTGTGAGGGAGGCAGCCAATTGATGGTTCTCTCTCATCATTGATGTGTCTCTCTCTGTCTCTCTCTCTCTCTCTCTCTCTCTCTCTCTCTCTCTCTGAAATCACTCTATATATTTTGAAGGTGCCTGTGGGTAGGTGGTCAGAGGCAGCACCCAGAGAAAGCAGGAGGCTATGTTTTGTGCTGAGTGCACACAGCGCCACACCTACCAGGACTATTCCCTAAGTGCAATCATCCCTGTCTTGGGGTCTTTCCTCCTCCGATCCCACCCTGTGTGTCTCACTTCATAACGTCTTCCCCTGGGTTTAGGCCTGAAATTGGGGGTGGGGAGAGAGTGGAGGGGTTGCTGCCCCATCTGGATGTTTGCAGGCAGCTTCTGCGCACAGAGATGGAAGTAGCCTGCTCGCTAGGAATTCCTTGGCAAAAATGCACCTCTCAGATCACAAGGTACTTTCATTCATTTATTCCTTCAAGGCACACTTTATGAGCGCCTACTGTGTGGCACGCCCTGCACTGCTCCGAGAGAACTCACTGTTGCCATGCAGCTTCGAAAAGCCAGTCAGCGCGTTCTTAGTTTTGTTGTTTGATTCAGGAAGAGGGAGAGAGAGCGCCATCCATGGCTGGAGGAAACCAAAGAGCTTGGGGACCGGAGCCTTTGCCAGGCAGTGGAAAGCCCGAGGGTCTGAGCCCTGGTTTTAATATTTTCCCACAAATACTGGTGGGGTGCCCGGCACAGCACAGACCGTCCTGGGGGAACCTCAAACTTGGGAAATGGAGATGAACACCCACCCTGACAACTAGACAGCCACGAAGCCCAGGGCACAGATGCTGCCAAATGAAGCACCAAAGCAAAGAGGGAGCGATGGGAAGGCTTCCTGGAGGAAGCAACTGTAGGCGGAGCCCCCAGTCATTGGTGAGACAAAAGTGCAGCTTGGCCTGGGCTGGTGTGGCTGAGTGGGTTGAGTGTTGTCCCAGGCACCGAAGGGTCGCTGGTTGGATTCCTGGTCAGGGCACACCCAGGCTGCAAGTTCAATTCCAGGTCAGGATGGGTGCGAAAGACAACCAATCTCTCTCTCTCTCTCTCTCTCTCTCTCTCTCTCTCTCTCTCTCTTTCTCTCTCTCTCTCTCTCTCTCTCTCTCTCTCTCTCTCTCTTCAATAAAAATATTTTTAAAAGTGCAGCAATAAGATTGGGGCATCCAGAATTTGGCAGGATCAAAGAACTGGAAGAAACTGGCTGGACAGGAGCCAGATGGGACGCTGGCAGGCTCAGCTCACCCGCTTTTTGCTCTCTGAGTTTGGAAGGTGAATTGGTGTCTTTGGACATCAGTTTACCCGTCTGCAAAAGGGGCTTGACAAGGCAAGCACCTCCAGATGGTTGGGGGTGTCCAGAAGGATGGCTTCCACACAAGAGGAGCTCAGTAAATGCAAGATCCTCCCAGGACTCAGGTCTGTGAGCCACAAAGGGGGGTGGATGGGCAGCGGGAGAGGGGTTCAGGGTGGGCACCCCTGGCCGCTGTTTGGGGAATATCTTCGTTAACACGCACTTGAAGGTGAGCCTCGATGGGAACCAGATGTGGGATCCCAAGGTCACACGGAGGCAGGGCAGGGGGCAGAGATACCACGGGAGAGTCGCACTGGGGTAAGGATTAGTCCGGATGACGCTGAGGGTAGAAGCAAACCCCCGCCCCACTCCCGCACTCCGAGATATTTTTTCTTTGAGAGATCAAAAGATTGCTCTCTGGCCTGCATTCCTGATTTCAGGGCGCTCGGGCCCTCGCTTTCCTCTGCGCCTTCCACTCTGCCCCCGCTCCCCGTCTCCCTGGAGGAGTCTGTGCAGGACCATGCAAAGGCGCGCCAGCACCCCGAATTCATCCCTCCTCCATCCGGGGATTTCCCCTGCGCTTCATGGAGAGTTTCTCTAACGGGGCTCCTTCAACGGAGACCTTCCACAGCGGGGAGACCCTTTTCCTCTGCGCTTTGCATTTTCTCCGGCCGAAAGGTCCCCCCAGATTGGCGAAGGGACTCACTTCAGGCGGGGCTCCGAGGCTATCTGCGAGCTGTGCATCTCTCTGAGCCTCAAAATGCTCCTCGGAAAACTGGGGACCCCCACCTCCACCACTCCCCGTTATGTGTGGAAGGGGCTCAGTGCGCCCTTGGCGATCTTGTCCCTGGCGGTGGCCGGTCCCTGGGCCCCAGGCGAGCGTCCCTAAAGGAAACAACCCAGCGAAACAGAGATCACAGGCCGCCTCACCCCGACCGAGCAGCGAGCAGGTGCCAGCGCGCCTCCAAACTCCAGCTCTCCCCCTGGCCGGCCAGAAAGCCCCCCAGCCCCCCAGGGCTGGGCGAGGAGGGCAGAGAAGGGGAAGAGGCCGCTCTTTCGGGGCGTCCGAAACCCGGCCCAGCGGAGGGCTTCGCCCGGGGTCGAACGAACACAAGTCCCTCCGCGCCCCACCCGCAGCCCTCGCCGCGGAGGGAGGGAAGCAGCCAGACGCGAAGGTGGCCGCGCGCGGGACGGCTGCGGCGCGCGTGTGCTGGTTTCGTGGAGGCACGGACCCCGGGGAAAACAGGCTGGAGGCACCGGGGAAAGGGCACCGGCGGGGAGGCCGGCAGCTGCGACGCCCAATTCGCGCAGCAAGTGTGCGAACGAACGCCCGCACCCCGAGGCGAGCGGCCCGCCGGAGTCCGAACGTCCGAGCCTGTTAGTCGCTTCTGGTGCTTTTTAACCTCAAGTTTTGCGCGCGCTCCTCCCCTGGGTCCAAGCTGGGACCCGGTCTTCAGCCTGGCCTCGGGCGCCCCGGGGTCCTGACACCTCCGCGGCCCCGCCTGGAATCCGAAAAGCCGGGGCGCCTCGGGGAGAATCCTTAGGATTCTGCCACCGGGGAGAGCAGAGAAAGGGCAGGGCGGTGGAGGGAGAGTGGGGAGAAGGGGCTGGGGGAGGGGGAGGCAGGAAGGGGGAAGGAGGTGGGGAAGAGAGAAGGGATGCTGAGGGGGAAATTCACTCTCTCTCTCTCT
>PVJN01066156.1:0-10071 GCA_004026805.1 Lasiurus borealis
ATAAACACACACACACACACACACACACACACACACACACACACACACAGTGGTACCTCGAGATACGAGTGCCCTAACATACGAGATTTTTGAGATACGAGCCGTCGAGCAAGTGATTTTTGCTTTGAAATATGAGCAACATTTGAGATAGGAGTAATTGTGCAGATTGGCCGGCTGCACACGACCCACCAGTTTACCGCGACTTGAGTGTCTCATAGTTTCCCACGCCTCAAGGTTACGGAACGAATTAAACTCGTATCTCGAGGTACCACTGTATATATTTTAAATAAACAATCCTGCAGAGCAGCAGCTGGTAACAGCTCTGCCAGGGAGGGCCTTCCTGCCTTCTCACTGGCGTCCCATGTCCCAGGAACACCAGCCCATGGCTGGTCACCCTAATGGGAATCACCAATGTCACAGCCCAAGTCACCCCTCGAGACAAGAGATGTAAACAGGGGGCTGAAAGCCCAGGCTCCGGAGGAAAGGTCCTCACAGGCTCCCACTGAGTGACCTTGAACAAGTGACCTTACCTCTTTCAGCCTCACTTCCCACAAGAAACAAACAACGGAAACTCCCCCACATGGGGTTACTGGGAGGGTTCAGCGTGGAGGTCAGTGTAAGGGGCTGCCTGAGGCCCAAGTGAGGCACCAAGAGGCAGAACTTCCCTAACGGATGACATATTCACACCCAAACCGCACAGTTCGGGTGGAAAGTCAAACTGCAATGCTTATAAATGGAAGCCTACCTGGACGTCTTAAGACGCCCCCACGTTATAGAGGGGCCTTCGCCAGGAGGAGTGATTTGGATGAACTGAATGTCCTAGAGCCATCAGAACGGTTGGAATTATGGGGCTACTGAACAACGAAGTCTTTCCCTGAATCAGGGGAACCTAGTTTTGAAACCTTACCATCTTCAGGAACAGTATAATTTGCATACTCTGGGAAATAGTCCTCAATCTTTGATTTCCCCGCCAAGACTTTCTCTGCCAGCATATCTTGTTTGTTCAAGAACAAGATGATAGAAATGGTCCGCAACCACCTGAAAAGGAGAAATAAATACACGCATTGGGCATCCACTCTGTGGGAAAGAACCGCGAGCACAGGAGGGACTCAGGGACAAGGACAGCACGATAGGACTTAGCCTTGCCTGACAGACTGATATCTCCATCCCGCACTCGGTCTCCAAGAAAGGCAGTCTTATAATGGTAACTAAATATAGCGGCTGACTTAGCAGTTTTAGCACCTTCTACCTTATCTGCCCTGGGGACATACACTTACTGGTACCAAAGCTAAGGATTACTTTTGTAATAAATACACTTGGATTATTTATGATGGGTGTCACTTACTAAGAAAGTGTCAGAAAACTAGAAGTTACAGCCTTGTTAATAAGGTACAGGACTCATGAGCTAATCGCACAGAACATAGTTGCAGCTGGCTTGGTTTTTTCCCTGCCACCTCTGAGCAGGTCTGAGTTCTCCAAAGGTGGGCAGAATGTTCATCGGATCTAGATCTAAATCCCGACGCTGGGCAGGTCAGGCTGGGGGGTGGGGGTGGGGGAAGGGAAGAGGGGGGCTCAGGCATGGTGGAGGTGCAGGCCGGAAAGTTCTCTGTCTCATTTAGATAGATGCTGAAAACTGGCTTAACACGACTTCAGGGTGCACATCAGCAAAGCCTTTAGACATTCCATTCCTTGTAAGGAATCAAGCTGATGACTAGTGCACAGGAATCTTACTATAAATTAGAAACACAACCCATTCTTCCCCCAATGGAAATAGCCTTAAGGTTTCTTCTAGTTAAAAAATACAGAGCCCTTTCTGGCTGGTCTGGTTCAGTTGGTTGGACAATTCTATTCCTGGTCAGGGCACATGCCTAGATTACGGGTTTGATTCCCAGTTGGGGTGTGTGTGAGAGGCAACTGATAGGTGTTTCTCTTTCTCTCTCTCTCTTTCTTTCTCCCACTTCCTCTCTCTAAAATAAAATAAAAAAATCCTTGGGTGAGGATTAAAAAATACATAGTCCTTGTAAAAATGAACTTTTAATTATAGAAAAATTAATACATAGGAAAAAATAAAATGTAATTACACCCAGAGACCACTATTAGAATGTTTATGTTTTTACTTTTTTGTTTTTTTTTCTATCCTCACACATATTTATCATGTTTATAAAAAATAAGTTCAAGGTGTTTTTAAAGCTGTCTTTTCATTTAACAATGTTGTGGTCATTTTTCCATGTGACTGTGTGTGTGTGTGTATATCTATATCTATATCTACATCTACATCTACATCTATATCTATATCTATGTGTCTATATCTTCATCTATTTTAATGACTCCAACATATTTCTGTGTATACCTAGTATTTCTTGACTCTTTCTTTCCTACTCACTATCTTAATAGTATAAAAATAAGGACAGTTATTGAACACTTTATTAGAGAACATTGGCCTGATGACCTATTGGCCTTTTACAAGGACAGCTTATGATTCTGACCTCCACGGTGCTATTTCTTCCCAAATACTTCAGAAAACCCTGATTTTTACCTCCTTGTGCAGCGTCTGGGGTGTGTGTGCCGTTCATTCCTGTGCAGTAGTCGCACTTTCAGACAAGGCTGTGCTTTTGAACTGGAACTGATCCTAGGGGTCACCTAGCTATATGCAGAGGCTTAAAACTGGCACTTTCTAAATTCTGAAGACCAAACCAAACCAGTTTTGTACCCTAGACATAATCTTAGGCTCTCAAAACAGAGATTTAAATTTTCTTCACAGCCCTGGCTGGATATCTCAGTGGTTAGAGCGTTGGCCCTTGCACCTAAGGGTTGTGGGCTTGATTCCCAATCACGGGCATGTATGTGGGTTGCAGGTATGATCCCCTGCTCCGGCAACCACTTGATCTTTCTCTCTTTCTTGCCCCCCCTTCCCTTCTTCCACTCTCTAAAAATCAATGGGAACAAAAATGTCCTTAAGTGAGGAATAATACATTTCTTCACAAAGCACTAGCAGCGCTCCATCAAGGAAGGGTTCATGTTAAGTATGTCTCTATGTGAGTTAGATTCAAAGAGATACTTCTTGCAGTTTTGGATTTACAGTAAAGAATGAATGGCTATATCTGGAGAAGAATATGAAAGTGAGCTGAGTGATACTTTTAATGAAAGAAAATGTGCGCCCTGTGTGAGACTGAACTTATTATTTTTATGACCTGTTGTTCCAGATGCTTTCGAAAAGGTCCAGGGACTCTCTCAGCCTGTTGGTGTTGTTATCCTCCCGAATCACCATGTTGTAGCTACTGCAGGCTGCCACGTAGATGATGGCGGTGACGTCTTGGTGGGAGAAGAGAGGAAGTTAGACAGATGCCACGGGGGGTGGTGACCAAGCACACTTCCAACTGCTACCACTTCCAGGGTGATTTTCCACCCCTGACCGCGAGAGAGACTTGAACCAGCACCGTGTGTGTGTGTGTGTGTGTGTGTGTAACTGGTCCTTCCGCCCCGTGCCCAGTCAGGAGTCCACCCAGAGTATAGCAAATGGTAAATGAGAGCTGGGGTTACTTAAATTCCTTACTTATGAGAATCACATTTAAGGCATTTTATAGACGATCTCATGCAGAACTACTTAAACACAGGAGCAGGGGTGAGGGAGAATTCATCCCCTTTCCTGGAGGGAGCAGAGGAATCACCGTTAAAGCACTGGATCCATTTTCTTCTCTCGTCCCTCTGGCCACCGACATCGAACATGCTGTGGGAGGAGGAGAGGGTGGTGATTACTTGGGGTGTGAGGACGCACCCCGTACTCTGTGCTCTTCTTCACGCTCCCTGCCGGCAGCACAGCCTGTGCGACCTCGGCCGTGTGACCGGGGCTGCATGGCCTCGGCAGGCTGCTCGGGCAGCCCCAGCTGTGCCCCAAGGAGCCGGCCAGGGTGTCCACAGCCGGTCGCTGCTCCGGTCACAGCCCTGGCCCTGAGGTCATCGGGTGGCTCAGGGTCCTCTTCTCAGGCCAGCCTGGGCGGTGCATCCCTCTGCCCACTTTTCAGGCTGCAGTTTCTCGCTACCTGCCCCACAGAGGCCTGGGATCGTGCTCACCTTTACAGGCCTCTCCGGTTTGGCCCCTCCCCACCTATGCTCACTGCATGCACTTCAGACCATGTGGTCACAGTTACCCATCCGGAAGGATGGCCATACATTTGGGATTCTGCTGGGTCTCCTGGCCCCGTGCCCAGGAGGCCCCAAACAGCAACAGGGAGGGGTTTCTGCCCACAGGCCCGCAGCAGGCCTGCTCCCAACCACACACTTACTGGAAGTTTACTTTGTCCACTTGGAATCGTGTCTCAAAAATCCCTGATGTCAGCACTCTGCATCTGAGAAGGTCCTGGGGCAGGAAGAGAAAAGCAGGCCGAGTGACCCCACTGCTCTCCTTCCGAAGGGAAGGGAGCCTGGGATGCAAGCATAAGGGGGCTTTTCAGATAGCGGTTTCCTCCATTATAAAGGAAGCAACAGTGCGGTAATTAAAACTCAGACACATGTGCTCTGTCTCTCTCTCTCTCCCCTCCCCTCTCCCGCCCAAGAAAGTCACAGTTAATGCATTGGTTTGGTCTTAGAGACTTGATAGCTGTGCTTTTATTTATTTTTTTTTAGGATTTTTATTTTTAATCACTGGTGAATGTAGCCACTGTTGTGCTCCTGACAACCACATGCCTCCCTTAAGCTTGTGGGGGAGATCCTGCCTGCTCTCTCCCGATGTAAGCGAGAGCCAGCTGCTCTGGGTTTAGAGCCGTTTGGCTGAGAAAGCAAAGGAAGCGCAACTGCCTTCGCAGATCACGGATGCGTTGGACGGGGCGCTAACTGATTTAAGATTTCCTCTCTTCCCCGCAGACTTCTCTGCTCTCTACGATAAAAGATGATTGGGGCCGGGAGGGGATGAGAAAGCCGTAATTTTATAAGCGGACGCCTCTCATACCTTTGCCAGATGTCAGGGTATTTTTTCTGACCACAAATCCATTGTGATGTTAGTGAGGCAGGCACTGCAATCTCTCCGGAAGCTGGGAGGTGGTCCTCCCTCTCAGCCTGGAGAGGTGCTCAGGACAGCCTCATGGGAATGACTCAGGGCCAGGAAGGCTCCGCTGCTCTGCCAGATAATTGAGTGTTCGCTTAGAGCCACCCCCAGAGACAGGGATGAAGAAGAGCTCAGACCTCCAGGACATGCGCACAGAAGAGAGAGCCTCCCCGAGATCCCAGGCAAGGCCCTCCATGGGATGCAGACTGGGAGACCCCTAACTTCTTTGGAGTTCACTAGCTCTAGAGGGGTCCAGAGGGCGCTTAAAGCTGAACAATGCTCGGTTCTCCAAGTCCCTACAGATGCCTGAGGGCCAAAGGTTTGGGAGCCATGGAAGGCCCCTCTTTGCTAAATTCCCTGGCTCAACTCCAGAGAGTGTGCTGTGGCTTGTGACTCAAGACCAGGGCCAAAAGCAGAATGGGCCGAGTGTATGAAGCGAGGGAGGCAAAGGTTTAGGTTTCTGTGGAGAGCGCCTAGAGGAATGGGAATTGCTTAGGCCTTTTCCACAGAAAACATTATTTTGATATTGGGAAGGTAGAAATTTAGTACATTTCAGAGAGCTAAGTCAAGGGGCCATGAACAGGGCATAGAAAACACACCAGCTGTACATGCAGAGACAACATAATTTGCAAGAAGTAGTTATTTGAAGAAAAATTTTCCTGAATCCATTTGTAAAGAATCCCCGAATAGTACTGACAGTTTCTTTGGCCTCACGAGGCTCCAGCAGGCGGCTCAGCTCTGAGTTCACTGACCTGGTCTGTGGGGGTGTAGTCCACCAGGCTGACGCTGTCGATTCTCTCCAGGAAGCTGAAACGAAAGCCAGCAGTGCTCAGGAAGTGCTCGATGACCTTCTCCTGGGTTGTGGGTGACCCCGGGGACAGCCACACCAGCACAAGAGGACAGGCAGCAGGAGCCGAGGGAAGCTCCCGTTTTCCTTCCTGCACATGTGTCTGCCCAAGGAGCGTAACAGTCCTGATTGAGGTAGTTATGCTCCCACAGCTGCCTTCTTTTACCTTTCCCTCTGCCTTCCCTCTTCCCTCTTGTCCAGTGTTGTAGGGTAGGGGGTGAGGGACCACTCTGAAATTGGAAGGGGCACAGACCTCCTTCCAAGGCTAAGCTAGTAGAGGAAGGCCATGGTGGATGTAAATACAAAATGGGAAGTGAGAGATGTTCCTTTAGCGTAGCAAGTTCCCGATAAGGTCTGAAACCTTAGGAGTGTGTGTGAGTGTGTGTGAGAGAGAGAGAGAGAGAGAGAGAGAGAGAGAGAGAGAGAGAGAGAAGGAGGGAGGAAGAGAGAGAGAGAGAGAGCCTGCAGGTTTAATCTGGGGTTCCCCTCTGGTGGAGGCTATAGGTTTGGTCCCAGAGGTGTGATCTGATACACAATAGGAGGCAGGGAGGAGTAGGTGGCAGGAAAGGAGATCATCCTGCACCTGCAGGTGGAACACAGACACGGATGCGCGCCTTCCACTGCACCACCCGCTTACCTGGCAGAGGCACCTGTGCATCTTGTCTAAAACAACACCCTTGTCCGCCTCCATGCCAAACTTGCTTTATTTTTCTACAAAGTGTTTAGCACGAGCTGAGAATAAGCCTTATTTATCGTCTGTTTCTGCCTAGAGAACACAAGCCGCCCCAAACCGGCCTGTGTCTGGTTGGCCCAGGTGTCCCCAGCACCTCGTGAGACCTGACCCCTGACTACTTGTCTGATGAGTGACGTTTGCTCCCCTCCTCCTCCTGGGGCCGGACAGAAGAGGTAAGCAAGCAGGTGGCCGAGAAGCCCAGCTTCCAAAGGACACAGATGTTCAAGACCCAGGAGCTGGGGGGGTCTGGTAGCTGCTGGTCAGAGGGGCACCTGAGGGAAGAGGGGCAGCGGGGCTTCAGAAGGGCAGGGGGGTGGGAGGAGAGGCCGTGGCCGCAGTGGCCCAGCTTCTCCTGCCGGTGGGTGCCCCATGGCCAGGGTGAGGCTCCTACATGAGGAGAGTGCACGTGACGTAGACAGGGACAGGGCTCCCTGCCTGCCTAGCACTGGAAGGTTTGGGCGCCATCACTGGGGATGTGAACTAAAGCAAAGATCGGGCCTTCTTCTAAGCCCCTGAATGGCGGCATTCTGCATGGCGCAGAGGAGTCACCTCTCATCTCCACTCCTTCCCCCACCAGCACCCCAGCACCACTGCAGGTCTTAGATGCTTTCAGCATGGGCAAGAGGAGACCAAGGGCACAGCAAGACCACTTAACTCTCTCGGCCACCTTCACTCCTGGCTAAGGAGAGTCCCAGTGTCCTGCTGCTGGATGGCATTTGGTGCCCCTCCATCCACGTGCCCTTGATTTGGCACAAGGCCCGGCTGCTCCAGAACCAAGACCTACCTTAGAGCTGCAACAAGAGGCAACCAACTCCGGGGCAAGCAAGCCACCGGCAGGACACGGCAAGGGGCAAGGGTGGGTCTGCTGGTGTTAGAGATCTCCTCTCAGAGACACAAGGTGGCGAGGGCAGTGTCTCAAATGAGGCCTTTTCAGCTGGCAGCCAGGGCTAGGCCCACACCAGGGGAAGCCATTGTGGAGGGAGGTGGCTGTGACTGCACGGCCTGCTGCAGGAGTTGTCAAAGAAAGTCACCTGCTCCTGGAGGAGGAGGCAGTGCCACTGGAGAGGCCAGAGGGACCCTGATCTGCCTGCAGCCCTTCCGGGAGGCGCTGCTCCATGCAGACCAAGGTGGGGGAATTGGCCTGGAGTGCGGGGCTGGTGCCTGAGATGGAGCCATTCAGACAGAGTGCAAGCGAGCGGGGAAATACCACAGGAGGGGACTGCCTGGGAGCTGGAGAAACTGGAGGGCCGCAGGTTTGAACACCTCGATGCCGTTTGGCTAAGGGCTTGCTGGTCTTGAATTTGGTGGAGTACACACTGAGCTTCTGACCATCCAGCAGGAAAGGAGCCAAAAGATTCTGTGATGGAGGAAGAGGTTTCTGCTCCTGGAAAGGGAGCTCTGGACTGTAGCCCAGACCTCCAGGAGGGTCTCGGATGGGGAGCTGAGCTGCCCCCAACCCCAGCCCCAACCCATGGGCTACAATAACTTGATTCAGAAAAGATCTGTTCTCCTGGCTGGGGACAAATAATACTGACCTGTGACACAGAAACCAATAGCCTCTGATTAAAAGGGCTGGAAGGAACTAAAAATTAAACGAAATATTAAGCCTTTGGTTATAAATTTTAGGAAGCAACCAATCTCTACCAGGATGCAGAGGTGGAGGTGGGTGACTTGATTAACTTGTTAATAAGCAGTATAAGTGGAAACAATGGAAATAAGGCTAAAAAAATACTGATAGATAGGATTAAAGACCGCCTCCCAAAGGAAGTGGGGGGGTGTATCTTCCTAAATGCTGCTAAAAATATGTGGTTCTGAGATGTCGATGACAAAGACAAAGATGTCAAGTTCTTTTCGCATCCTCAGACTCCAGGATGGGTATTCAAGTTTTTTCCAGCTCTGATGCTTAACCATCTAAAGGAGCTCTGAGAAGCACTAATCAACATTCCCAAGAGTATCTCCTGAATTGTTACTGGTGCTGACTGGTATTCTGAGTGCACAGGTTTCAAGTTTGTACAATAAAATAAAAAGTGAAAATTCTCCCCTGCATCCGAATGCAACCCCCAGTTCTTTGAGAAATAAAGCAATAAAATACAAATCTGTAAATTTCTGCCACATTTTGCCCCGGTCTTTGGTTCAATCCACATATTTCTCAGCATGTTGTAGAAGTGCTTCAAATCAAGGCTCCGAAGATAATATAGAGTGTCCCAAAAATATATATACACACACTTTGAATAATTATAAAGGCAATGTTTATTAAAATACATTTCATTTTCAAAATTGAGCCAACAGCTATTCAAGTGTGTATGCACGTCTTTGGGACACCCTGTATTTAGAGATGAGATTGAAGGGACTTCCAAGTCATACACAGGCTTTCACATGCCTACATTTTAAAGCTTACATTGTCTTCCTAAATATGTCATCAGCTTAAAGAATACCCTTATAGACCTCCCATTCACACTAGATACATAACTGTAAGGCAATACTGAAGACATCACCCTCATATGGGCACTATAAAAAAAGTTAAAAAGCATTTTATTTAGATTTTCTGCTACAGCTGAGGATATTTATGTTTGCAGAAGCGTTTTTATTCTCATCACTTAGATCTTTGTTCTGTTTAATATTGGTTCAAAAAAGCAACTCATTGTTTATTTCTCATCTATTTCTGCTCCTCTTCTAAAATAACTTAGAAGTCACAGAATTCTTATGTCCATGGAGTTGATCATGAAAAGGGATAAGGAAAGGATCATGAAAAGATGATTTATTTAAAAATCATTTATTTTAACATATATATTTATTTTAATATATTTAATATTATTTATGTGAAAAATTTACCAAGTTGGAACTCTGTCAAGGTAAGTAAAAACCTTTTCTCAGTGTTATTGAAATTGATTCCAAGGTACTTATTTTCATGATATAAAAATACTAGGGAGTGACAAAGAGCAGCAGGGTTAAGATCCATGCTGCTTATATAACCACCCAGAAACCCTATTTTGTTTAATCTGACCTTTTCTTCTTTTTTCCACCCCTTTTGATTTAATCTGGCCCCACCCAAAACTCTGACTTACCCACCTTCCTCTCCCTTGAACAACTATTCCCACTGATTAAACCCTGGGGAAACCAGACAGAATGATGCCATGGCTGACATCAGGAGAAGCAATGACCAATTACCCTCTACCCTAGCAGGAGCCAACTGAGCTTCGGACCACACTAGGTCCAGTAATTGTGACCAAGAGAAACACTGTCCTGTTCCATATGGTTGTAGAAAAGCCATCCAGTTGTAGAAACATGAACCTAGGCTAACCAGGTAGGGATTTTATTAATGCCAGTCAGTTGATTATAATTAAAAAAAAAATGAAAGGGGCCTACCCATACATTTGTTCAACGTTCACTGGCTAGTGGCTTTTTGTCAACAGTACTCAAAGTCTTCAGTTTTGGATTTTGGCTACAGAA
>PVJN01066157.1:0-10069 GCA_004026805.1 Lasiurus borealis
TAAAGAAAATATTAAGGTTAATCCTCTCTGTCAAACTTAAGCTATAGATTTTCTAGAAAAGGAAAATTCCTTTTATGCAGACTTGTTTTTCTCAAAATATTATAACATTCAGGCTTTTTTCTTCTGCTTATTACACATTATAAATCTTTTAATTCCCTGCATCCTGATGAATGCAAGCCAAGCATTGTTTTTGTTCACTTGTGGGATGTGACAACTCCCACAAGCTCGGTCTTGGGCTGTCAGAATTATAAGAAAATGTCTAGCACAGTACCTGACAAAAAGTGGGTATTTGAAAATTTCTATTAAATACAAACACAAATGTGTCTTGTCTATGGAATCACAAAAGTTTGTAAGGAGTTTTTTTTAGCTGTTAAAGTTTTCCAGATCTTAGACAATCATCTCAATTGGATTTCATGTTTTTAATATTTACTAGAAGATAATTAAAATAAAGCTACAAAAGGACAATTTCCAGATATTTTTATTTTACTGGAGTAACATAAAATTTGTGATAGACTTTATGTTTTAATCCTTGTATTTATTGCTTTCTTACTTAAGACATTTGTCAAAAAAAAATCAATTTAGTCCAATTTTTATAAGCAACTTAGTTTATGGTTTATATTAAACTAATATAGTAGGAACAATGGAAGTAAAGCCTAAATGTGTAAGAACCAGTTACTTGGTTATTGGGATGAAATAACCTTAAAAAATGATGTTGGTTTTTTAAAAATTAAAAAGATAAAAGTAATGTTTATTAAATATGTAACTTATATAGAAATGGCATTTTTTAACTCTTGAAGCTTATTTACTTATTCATTTTCAACAGGGTTTGTGAAAACTATTTAATTATTAACTAGAGGCCCAGTGCACAAATTCAGGGTAGATCAGGGCCAGGCCTATCAGGAGGAGGAGATGGCAGGAGGTTGGCCAGTCATCCTGCCCTGAATAGGGCACAATCAGGGCCAAGTCAGCTGGGGGGAGGGGCTATGGGCAGTAGCTACTGGCCTTACCCCTGATCAGAAGTGGGGACCAATTTGGGGAAGAGCTGGCTTGGAGGAGGGCCTGCAAGCCTACGTGGGTGGTGGGGCCAGCCCGTCCCAAACCAAACGTAGTGGGGGAGGGGGACTGATCCAGGGCCAGCGACCATAAGGAGGGGTTATGGGTGGTTGGCTGGCTGGCCCTGCCCCCGATTAGTGTGAAGGTCCCATCAGGGACAGGGCAGGTCAGGGGGAGAGGCCACAGGCAGTTGGCTGGCCAGCCATGCCCCTGATTGGTGTTAGGGAGCTGATCTGGGTTCAGACTGCGTGGGGCCAGGGGCTATGGGAGGTTGGCTGGCTGTCCCCATGCCCTATTGGGGTAAAGAGAGTGATCTGGCTTTGGGCCAGCCACGGGGAGGGGCTGCAGCAAATTGTGGTGGTATGGGCCCATTGGCTAGGGCTGGCCAGGGGCAGGTGCCACAGGAGGTTGGCCACCAGTCCCACCCATGACCAGCTGGTTTGCTGGTTACAATGGGCATCACAGCAACCAGTCATTTCAGTCATTATATCTTTTTAGTTGCGTCTTTTTATATATATAGTTAACTTTTTAAATTTTCTCTTTAAAAATGTAAATTAAAAGCAAGCATTACCCAAAAAATCAAAAGTATTGAATTAGTTTACATTCCATATTAAAATAGTGTAGTACATGTATTTACCTATTAAATCATTGTCCTTTTTATACCAATCAGCCTTTTATCCAAACAATATTATTAATTGCCATAACAAACGACATATGTATACTTTGAACACAAATCTAATACCAGCAACATTTTTTTTGAAATTGACTAATTTGACACAGTCATCATGATGAAACATTGTTTGAACTTGCAAGTAGCTTAGAGGGTAGTGTTTTCAGTTAAAAAAAAAACAAAACCAAAAAAACTTCCCTACATGAAAAAATCCCCCAGTTGGGGTAAATCCTAACAGAATACCACTCTTACATGGTTTTTTCTTCGTGATTTGCTCTTAATTTCCTCTCAAATAAAATCATCTCAAATTTAAAACTCAATACTCTGTTTGTTCCAAGTGGCCCAACTTTATATACAGCTATATATTCAGCATCTCCATTAAGATGTCTAATAAGAATCTCAAACTATCCCTAACTGGCTTGGCTCAGTGGATAGAGTGTCAGCTTGGGGACTGAAGAGTCCCGGGTTCAATTCTGGCCAAGGGCACATGCCTGGGCTGCGGGCTTGATCCCCAGTGCGGGGCATGCAGGAGGCAACCAACCAATGATTCTCTCACATCATTGATGTTTCTATCTCTCTTTCCTTCTCCCTTCCTCTCTGAAATCAATAAATATATATATATATTTTTTTTAAAAAAAGAATCTCAAACCAAGCAATGGCAAAACAAATTATCAATACCAAAGAAAATGAAACAAAAAACAAATAAGGTCCTTTTCTTCTCAGTTTAACTGTGCCTCTGTTTCCTCAGTGGTCTGGGCCAGTCTTTGGCAATATCTTTGACTACTTTTTACTTTCAAACACTATATCCAGCTCATTATAAAATCCTTCAGCTATAATTTAGCAGTTATCACAAACCTAAATACTTCTCTCATCACCTTACTCCAAATCACATAGTATCTCATTTGATTATTGATATTTCATTGGTCCCTCCCATTGGACCTTCCCAATGGTTTTCAACCTTTGTCCATTCATGAGCTAATTGCCAGAGAGCAGGCTGATTATCTTAAAGCCCAATTTCTATCATGTCACCCTCTACTCAGAACCATCCAAGCCTTTTATACTATTTTACTCAGAATAAAATTCAAATCTCATACCTTGATCCATTGCCTGTAAGGACCTATCCTGTATATTAAAGAGGTAATATGCAAATTGATGGCTGCCTGTGACCAGACCAGTAGGGAGGTTAGTGAGGGATGACCAGGCCAGCAAGGGGGCAGGGGGGTTGGGGGTGACCAGGCCAGCAGTGGGGGACAGTTAGGGGTGACCTGGCAGGTGGAGGGGTGCAGTTGGGGGCAACTAGGCTGGCAGTAGGAGCAGTAAGCGGTGACCAGGCTGGTGGTGGGGGTACCAGGTCAGCAGGAGGGAACAGTTGGAGGGCAACTTGGCTGTCAGGGGGGCAGTTAGGGGCAATCAGGCCAGCATGCAGAGGCAGTGAGGGGTGATCAGGATGGTGAGGGGGGTCAGTTAGGAGCAACCTGGCAAAAAGGCAGGTGAGTGATTAGAAGCCAGCAGTCCAGAATTGTGAGAAGAGATGTAGGCCCAGCAGTCAGACATCCCCTCAGGGGTCCCAGATTGTAAAGGGTTCAGACTGAGCTGAAGGGACCCTGCCCCCATATACAAATTTCATGCACTGGACCTCTAGTCTATAATAATAAAAGTGTAATACTTTAATTAGACTGGAGAACGAATAAACTTCCAGATGTCATTTCAGACATACTTCCAGATAAAGCCACTGCTGCGGAGGCTGAGGCAGAGGAGGTTAGGGGCAATCAGGCAGGCAGGCAAGCAGTTAGGGACAATTAGGCAGGCAGGTGAGTGGTTATGGGCAATCAGACAGGCAGGCAAAGTGGTTAGGGGTGATATGCAGGTAGGCAGGCAAGTGGTTAAGAGTCAGTGTTCCTGGATTGCAAGAGAGATGTCTGACTTGGGCCTTAACTGGCAGTCAGACATCCCCCAAGGGACCTTGGATTGCAAGCATGTGCAGGACAGGTTGAGGGACTCTCCCATGCACAAATTTTATGCAATGGTCCTCTAGTATATTATATGACACTTGATTAAATATCTAATATCATCTCCTCCCACTGGCTCATTCTTTGACAACCACAATGATCTTCTTGCTATTCCTCAGACACAAAAAGCATACTCCCAACTCAGGACATTTGCATTTGCCTTATCATCTGACTAGAGAGCTCCTCCCCCAGATATTCACATGGTTTATTCCCTCATTGCACTCAGGTTTTTGCTCTAATGTCTCCTTACCCAAAAAGCTTTCTTGATCAACCTAAATTAAATAACATAAACCATCACTCTCTTAACATCTTACCTGCTTTGTATTTATAATTCTTATTACCAACATACATATTCTATACTTATTTCTTTATGGACTTATCTTTCATATCCTCAAAAGAATGTAAGCTCCATAGAAGTGGATAATTCTTCGGTTTTGTTCACTACTAAATTCAGGTTTCTACAATTGTGCCTGGCCCTGAGTAGACATTCAGTAAATTCTTGAATATTTAATAATTAACTTTTCTTCTTTTCCTTTAATACTCTCATATAGTTTGTTTCACAGATTCCTAATAAAGAACTGTAATAATTATTTATCTCTGATTTCTCTATATTCTTTGTATAAGATGAAGTATTACATTTCTGCTTTAAGATACTTGTCATGAGGTGGCATAAAAGATGGAATGCCCTGCTTTGTTACATCTTTTTAGAATCCCAGGGAGGAACTGATTACCAGGAAGGGATCTCATGGAAGTGAAAATGGAGAAGTAAAAGGCAGTGTTTTTTCTTTGCTCAAAATTCTCTTTCACCTAGTACTGGATAAGATCCCAGAAGTCAAGTGGTGCAATTTGGATTAGACCAGTAGTAGGCAAACTCATTAATCAACAGAGACAAATATCAACAGTACAACAATTGAAATTTCTTTTGAGAACCAAATTTTTTAAAATTAAACCTTTTCTAATGCCACTTCTTCAAAATAGACTCACCCAGGCTGTGGTATTTCAAAATATGTATTTTATTGACTTTTTTTACAGAGAGGAAGGGAGGGGAATAGAGAGTTAGAAACATCGATGAGAGAGACACCGATCAGCCACCTCCTGCACGACCTCCACTGGGGATGTGCCCAAAACCAAGGTACATGCCTTTGACCAGAATCAAACCCAGGACCCCTCAGTCCACAGGCTGATGCTCTGTCCACTGAGCCAAACCAGTTTTGGCAAGCTGTGGTATTTTATAGAAGAGCCACACTCAAGGGGCCAAAGAGCCGCATGTGGCTCATGACCCAGTTTGCCAATCACTGAACTAGACTGAATCATTTTCCCAGCACCTTAGACAAGTGGTCATCCCTACCACCTACAAAGGCAAGAAACTCACTGAAAGGCAGGGCTGCAGATATCTTACATCAGAAACTCCTCCCAGAGAAGCTTCCCCCTCTGGAGTACCATTCAGCATATTATGAGGTGATAACCCATTTATCACTACAGAATGTTTTCTCTTAAGTCCCCAAAGAAGTACTTTCCAGAGTCTCTGTCGGTCTTGTTCCTAACCAAGTGTAGAAACTGTCATAATTTCTGAAGTGCAATATCAGGCCCTGCTTTCTCCACCCAGTCTCAAGGCCTTGGGGCAATGCTCTCAGGTGTTCTGTAACTATGACTCAACTCACAGATCACAGCAAAGAGACACTGGTATCTGAGAACCTCCCAGGAGATACTCTTTGTCATGAACAACTTATACCAGGGCGAAATTATAAGAGGCCTGTCAGTGCTGATGAAGATGAATAGCAATGCCAGTTACAGTTACAGGAATGTGGAGCCACTACTTTGACATGAGCTTTCTTGACTCTCTAACCAGTTCTGGAATTCACAATGATACTAAAGAGCTTCATGCTTAAGTTCTCTTCTACTTATCACCTCTGTCATTTTGGTGAGGTCAAATCCTCTCTAAGCCTCAATTTCCTCAGCTTTAATTGGGAACTATAAGTACCAAGTTTATTGCATTGTTGTTAGTATTAAAAAATAACTATACTTCTTGGACACAAGAGTCATTCAATAAAAATTACCTACTATTGTTCTTTTCTTGATAATGGCATGGAAAAATAGAATATATGTTTATCTTCCAGTATTTTTTGCTATCAATTCAACGAGAGTTCTCACTTAGAAGTAACTAAAAGGTAAGTCTCAGAATTAGTAAAACATTTTGAATTATTAATCATTCAAATTGACTTTATTTTAAATACATTTGGTATTGATTTTGGAGAGAAAGGAAAGGAATGGAGAGAGATAAAAACATTGAGGTGAGAGAGAAACACTCCAACTGGTAATCAAATCCAAGAACTGGGTATGTTGTCCTGAATGGGAATTGAACCTGTAAACTTCTGGTACACAAGGCACCATTTGACTAACTGAGCCACACTGGCCAGGGCTCAAATAAAATTTTATTAAATATTTTTCAAATATATTATTCTAGTAAAAGGTAATCAGGTACTTGGAGATATTTTACATAGCAAATATATATATATATATGTATATACATAAAAGCCTAAGTGACCATCACAACTGAAAGGACAACTGAACAAGCTGCATGGGTCGACTGGGGCAGCGGGGAGGTTAGTGAGGAGGAACCAAACAACCAAGCAGCAGGCTGTGTGGGGTGACCAGGCTAGAAAGAGGGTTAGTGGGGAGGTGAGAAAAAAACATGCAGCAGGCTGCATGGGGTGACCAGGTCTCAGTGGAGGCAGTTGGGGTGACCAAGCTGGCAGGGTGGGGCAGTGAGGGGTGACCAGGCCAGCTGCAGGGAGAAGTTGGAGGCCACCAGGCTGGCATGGGGGACATTACAGATGACCAGGTCAGTGGGAGGGGCAGTTGAAGGTGACCAGGCTGACAGGGAGGCAGTAAGGGGTGACCAGGCCAGCAAGGGGAGCAGTTAGGGGAGACCAGGCCAATAGAGGTGGGGGGATTGGGGAAACCAGGCTGGCAGGGAGGCATTTGGGGGTAACCAGGTCAGTGGGCAGGGGGTGGGGGGAGTTAGGAGTGATCAGGTAGGCAGACAGGTGAGCAATTAGGAACCAGTGGTACCCGATTGTGAGAGATATGTTCAGTTGGTGATTTAGGCCGAATCCCTAGGATTGGAGAGGTTTCAGGCTGGGCTGAGGGGACCCTCCCACCCTCTACCTTGGGGCACAAATTTTGTGCACTGTGCCTCTAGTAATCAGATAAAACATTTTTATTCAAATTATCTGGACAATTTGACAATTTCAATTTATTTTATTTTTATGTTTTAGAGTTGAGTCAGTGGAGTAATTGAAATTAGTGTTTGGTATAAAGTTAAGATAGATTTAGCATCAAGATTGTTAGGTAGTCACTTGCAAATAGAATTCACCACAGTGATATTCAGTGAGTGTTTGTATGTAATGAATACTTTCTAAAAGAACTACTTGCTAACTATAATTGCCATTAAAATGCTTCCTCAATAAATGGCACTACATTATATTTCAAGGAAGCTACCAGCATTCCACACTTGAAGAGTATTTCAAAGAATGGAATATATTCCCACTAGTGAATGACTGTTGTAGTCTATGACATAACATATAATCAATACTTTTCTAAACACTATGAGCAAAATGTGTCCAGAACATTCTACTTTTAGTATTCCATATCATTTGCTTTGTGTAAAATCTGTAGGATGGTGTTAGAACACATTTAAAAATAATTCATACCAAGTGGGATTTCTGTAAACTGTATCCAACACAGAACATAATCACTAACTAAAACTTCTAGTAATTATGTAATTAACTAGAGTCCCAGTGCATGAAATTTGTGCACGTGAGGCATTGTCCCTCATCCCAGCCTGCACCCTCTTCAATCTGGGACCCCTTGAGGGATGTCTGACTGCCCAAGTAAGCCTGGTCTCACAATCTAGCACTGCTGGCTCCCAATTACTCGCCTACCTGCCTTCCTGATTGCCCCTAACCACTTCTGCCTGCCAGACTGATCACCCCTTAACCACTCCCCTGCCAGCCTGATTGATGCCTAACTGCTCCCCTGCCTGTCTGTTTGCGCCTAACTGGCCTCCCTTGCAGGCCTGGTAACCCCTAACTGCCCTCCCCTTTAGCCTGGTTACCCCCAACTGCTCCCCCCTACAGGCCTGAATCTACCCCAACTGCCCTTTCCTACAGGCCTGGTCACCCCCAACTTCCCTCTGGAGCCTGGTCACCACTATGTATTCTCCCAGGAGGCTTGATTGCCCCCAACTGCCCTCCCTTGCAGGCCTGGTTCCTCCCAACTGCCCTCCCCTGTAGGCCATCTTGTGGTGGCCATCTTGTGTCCTCATGGGAGCATAATCTTTGATCACATGGGGGCAGGCATCTTGTGTGTTGGAGTGATGGTCAATCTACATATTATTATTTTATTAGATAAAAGAATAATATGCAGTTTGGTGCATGGGTGGGGGCCAGCTGGTTTGCCCTGAAGGGTGTCCAGGATCAGGGTGGGGTTCCCCTTGGGGTATGGAGTAGACTGGGTGAAAGGCCTGTAGTGGCTTGCAGGCTGGCCATGCCCCCTGGAGACCCAAGCAGAGGTCCTGGTATCTGGGATTTATTTATTTTCTATAATTGAAACTTTGTAATTGTGTGTGGAGGCCTGGGCCAGCCAGCGTGTGCATAAAACTTGGCTTCCTCCATGCTGGGAAAACCTAAGCCTTCCTCCTGCTCTCTCAGTGGCCATACCCTTCTAGGTTGGGTTACTTTGCATACTCGCTCCTGATTGGTTTGTCAGCATGGTTTATGGGTATAATGGAGTGATGGTTAATTTGCATATTATTCTTTTATTGGATAGGATGTTTGTGACTTCAGATGTAATAAAAACTTTAGTGAAGGCCAGGGATGGGAAGTGTAGGTGGAAGTGAGCAAAGGGGGGTGGGGTTAGGGGGATGGGTTACCTTTGTAATAGTGTCAACAATAAAAGAAATATATAACCCTAAACAAATTCTATCACATATAGGTAATTTTATCTCTTGCCCTAGGCTTGAACCTAACCACCACAACACTGACTCTAACTTTAATGTTAATCTGTAAACTAATATCAATTCAAAAACTAATTTCAATTGTAACCTCAACCAAAACCTTTTTTAAAAAACAAAAGGTAAGCCTAACTATAAATCTTAAATGCAAACATAACCCTAACCCTATTATATTTTAAAAAGACACTAGCAAACTACTACATTACATTCAGCATAATAGTCCTTGGTAAATGCAACTCCGATATCCTAAATTTAGTGAAACACTAAATTTAATACTAGGTTGGTGTGTTTTTTTTTTAGTGGAAAAAACTACAAAAGGAATTTAACACAAGAATCTCAAACACTCATATTTTCTAAGGAATATCATGATAACAGTTTATGAAGATAATTTAGTACATAAATTATTCTGTAAGTTCCATGAATTGGCAAATGGGGAAAAACAGCCTTTTTAAAATAATAGGTTTTCATTACATTCATTTTTTATAGTATTATCACTATTTACCATTTATGGTAACCTTGGGTTTTCAGATACAATGAGATTGGTTTTTTGGACAAATGGGTTGGTCTTGTCAATGTGATAAAGAGAATCATAAAACTAAAAAGTCTTTCTCAGTTCCATGCATAACCATTTAAATTTAGTGGTTTTCATATTTGAAACTCAATCTTTTGGAGGACCGACCTTGAGACTTATTCAGGGTTTTTCTGAAGTCAAAATTTTTTTTATAATACTGCTCAGGTGTTTTGTGCTTTTCTACCAATAGTAAGTACAAAAGTACTAAACACAAATCAAGACTTTGACACCAAACTGTATTTATAGTCATGGTATTCTCTGCTACACCAGTTTCTTTTTCTTTTTTTTTCACTTCCATGGCTGAAAATATTTTTAGTTAGTTAGTTAGTTATCAGGTTTTCAAAATGTATTGCTATATATTGTTTATTTTCATTGTATTTTTATTTAATAGCTATTTTTCATCACCATTTAACCCCCTATACACTTCTGTACTTACATGCACCCTCCTTCGCTCACAATCACCACACTCTGTCACATTAGTTTCATTCATTCACCAAAGCATGTCCTTCTAGAAAGCACTAAAAGTTATTGATTTTATCACCTCTTAGCCCTTGCCTATATGCCTTATCTATACTAATAAAAGGATAATATGCTAATTAGACTGGGAGACCTTCCAGAAGACCTTCTGGACGTCCTTCCAGACAAAACCATGGTGATAGGGCCAAGGCAGAGGTGATTAGAGGTGATCAAGCCAGGAGGGGAGGGCAGTTGGGGGTGATCAGGCTAGCAAGGGGGACAGTTGGGAGTGAGCA
>PVJN01066158.1:0-10069 GCA_004026805.1 Lasiurus borealis
GGCATACCTAATTGCTTTTTAAATATACTTGTTAAAGCATCAAGCATGTTGTTGACGGTATTCAAGCATCTTTGGGTGGGCTGCTGTCATTAAGAAACAAGGTTGGCATTTTCCTCTCTAACCTCGAACTTGATGGTTTTAATATCGAGGCTATTAAATTTACAGCAGGAAGAACTCTGGAGGATAATTTTTTTTTTTTTACCAAAGCAATTTAAGTAAACAACAAAAAAATAAAGAAAAGGGTAAAGCATTTAGCTTTCAGATAGCACATCCTCCAAGGACTGTCCTCTGTTTTAGTGGCACTGCACAGATTTGTTTGAAGCCGAAGATGCTTATATTTAAGGTTGACTTTTTAAGGAATCAGCTTCTGAATCCAACCCTGAAGCAAATGCTTTGACTTCAAGTACAGTGTTGATGAATTTACTGAACAGATTTCAATCAGAAGTAAAAACCCTAAATTTTCTTTAATTATTTCTTTGTTGGAGGTCAAGAGTAACCCCTTGGGGGGAAAATAGAAAAAAAATAAAATTCACTTAGTTTGTTTCATTGAAATATATTACTTTGGTCTTCTCCTTACCATCCAAGTTCATCCTTTATTCAGCAAATACCAGCAGGCCATCTATTGCATTTGAGGTACTGTTCTCTGCACTAGGAAGTGTAGTGACCATCCCCCAGAAAGACGCATCACTGGGAGCATCTCTGCACCATATGATGATGACTTACCTGGAGAAACCCTGGCTGAAACAAAAATGTCTTAGGAGAGTTGTGAAAAGTAAAGGCACAGAATTTCTTTTTCTTCTTCTTCTTTGATATGCATTTCAATCTAGGTTCTATTTGAAAATGCTTTCTCATTCCTTTTTGGTGAAATATATGACAAAGGAGCCCAGGCTGTTTTTGGAGAACCTGCCTGCTTTTTGTTGTGGAAAGCAAGTCTTACATGAAGTAAAAGCACTATTCAAGGCCGGGACTATTGGTGACAAACACAGTGCTAGAGGAGATACGCAATTTCCTCCCTCTGGTACAATGTGCGTTTATCAGAGCATTTATCAAATAATTTGGTCTTCCAATACATTATCAGGAATTAGCGAGTTTGGTTATGGACTTAATTATGCTTTTGTAAAAAATGTTTTTAGTCCACTTTCAAAAATTTTGAAGTGGACCTTTATTATAGTTACCAAATTGTATGAAAGTGCATTGCCCTCATCACATAAGGGTCACAGGTGGAACGTAGCAGGGCTGAAATGAAGGGTAATGGAGAAATCCAGTACTTGTGTTTGCTACTTAAATGTCAGGGCTGGGTAAATGGATTTCTCTACTTCCTAGGACTCGGCTCTTACTACATTAGTCTGACAGCAATTAGAGAGAAGAGGTTGCTCTGCAAATTGGCTTGGCGAATCACACAGTTCATCTTTTTATTGTGCGAACCAGAAAAAATGGCTTCTAATCAACCCACTTCGACTTTCAGTCAAAAAATTATTTACCAGCCCATCAGCTGAAAGCACCTATGAAATGTCCTATTTGAATTAATTGAAGGGGAGAGATATTTGTACCAATAAGCTAATCATGATTGTGGGGGCACAGTCTTGCTATAGAAACAATAAAGAGATGGCATTCTTATTTAGATGCCCTTGCCAAATTGACTCATGCTTTTAGGAGAATTAATCTACATTTCAAATATAACTGAACTCTTATCAACTAAGTCAGAAATGTACCACTTCATGACTGTGATGATCAAAAGAGAGAGGTTTTCCTCTCAAATAGTACAGGATTTTGAACTTTTCATAATCTTTGCATGTTTTTTTCTTTTTTTATCTTTACTGGGTTGTGTCTCCTATAAATATTATAGCAAAAAATTTTTTTTAATTAAATCTTTATTATTCAGGTTATTACATTTGTTTCTCTTTTTTCCTCTCCATAGCTCCCTTCCACCCTTACCTCCCCCACATTGACCTCATCCATAGGTGTATGATTTTTATCCAGTCTCTCCCTGTACTCCCTTCACCACTTTCCCTCTGAGAATTATCAGTCCACTCCCTTTCTGTGCTCCTGAATCTATTATATTCACCAGTTTATTCTGTTGATCAAATTTTTAATTCACTTAATTTTTAGATTCACTTGTTGATAGATATGTATTTGTTGTTCATAATTTTTTATCTTTTACCTTTTTCTTCTTCCTCTTCTTAAAGAGTACCTTTTAGCATTTTACATAATACTGGTTTGGAGTTGATGAACTCCTTTAGCTTTTTCTTATCTGTGAAGCTCTTTATCTGCCCTTCAATTCTGAATGATAGCTTTGCTGGATAGAGTATTCTTGGTGGTAGTTTCTTGCTATTCATCACGTTGAATATTTCTTGCCACTCCCTGCATAGTCTGGTCTGCATCGTTTCTGTTGAGAAATCAGCTGACAGTCGTATGGGTGCTCCCTTATAGGTAACTAACTGTTTTTCTCTTGCTGCATTTAATATTCTCTCTTTGTCTTTTGCTCTTGGTATTTTAATTATGATGTGTCTTGGTGTAGTCCTCTTTGGATTCCTTTTATATGGGGTTCTGTGTGCTTTCTGGACTTGTAAGTCTATTTCTTTCACCAGATGTGGGAAGTTTTCAGTCATTATTTCTTCAAATAGGTTTCCAATATCTTGCTCTCTCTCTTCTTCTGGCACCACCACAATTCTGATGTTGGTACACTTGAAGCTGTTCCAGAGGCTCCTTACATTATCTTCACATTTTTGGGTTCTTTTTTTCTTCTTGCTTATCCAGTTGAATGTTTTCTGATTCTTTATATTTCAAATTTTTGACTTGATTCTTGCCTTCCTCTAGTCTGCTATTAGGTCTCTGAATAATATTTTTTTATTTCAGTCAGTGTATATTTAATTTCTAGTTGGTCCTTTTCCATCTCTAGTTGGTTCTTTTTCATCTCCTCTTGGGACTCGCTAATTTTATCCATCTTTTCTAGGATATTCTTGAAAAGCCTTATAAATGTGGTTTTGAACTCTATAGCCAGTCGTTTGTTTTTCTCCATTTCTTTTGTTTGTGATCTCTTCCTTTGTCTCGGGATTTTCACTATGCCGGGAGAATTTCTGTGTTGGATTCAGCCTTGTGATACCAGACTTGCAAAACTGCAAAAGCCTCTCTGTTGAGCTTGGGATGGGTGGAGTCTCAGGGCTTAACGGGGCCTTCCAGTCGGCCCCGCTCTCCATGGCCCCTGGGTCTCATGTGACTGGGTAATCGCTGGAGCGGTCCCTGTGCATGGGCGCTCGTGCAGTGCCTCTAGACCTCTGCCTTTCTGGGTCCTCTGCACTCCTGGATCATATGAGTCCGGGTCCCCAGGGTTTTGCCCCAAACTGGGGTTCAGTGTAGCTAGAAGTGGCGCAGTTGGGAGGCTCTATCCCCTGCCCACTTGTGAAAGCCAGTGGCATAACCAGTAGTTGGTCCTCCGCACACAGTACTGTGCGCGCCACTAGACCTCCAGACCTCCGCCCTTTCATGTCTTCCCCAGATCTCAGTGCACTTCTCCCTCTTCACAGTCCGAATTCCCCCCAAATGAGTCCTGGCTGGACCTGGGGTTTAGTGCCGTAGGATAAGGGTTTCAATGCCATTGAGAGTCTCCGTCTCCCTCCCACCAGAGAAAGCCAGCCAGGTTCTCTGGCACCTGCTCTCTCCACGCACGCGTCTCTGCACCTCAGCTTTTTGCAGCTCCTCTGGGTCTCCACGAGCCCCTCTCTTTCCTTCTAGTTGTAGAATTTCCACTCAGCCAGCTTTTCTGTGGTTCTGGATGATGTCCGTCTGTCTTCTAGTTGTAGTTTTGAAATCATTGTGCGAGGCAGCTGTGTAGGTGTTCACCTATGCAGCCATCTTGGATTCCTCCTCAATCATTGCATTTGATTCACATGATTGGTCCGTCCCTTTGTAACTGCTCTAGGATGTAACATTTGAGGGTGTTAGATAAAAGTTTATTGTTTGTACTTTTTAAAAAAGCATAAATTAACAGAGAATTGATGTGAGGTTACAGGGAAATTTTACTAACTTCCCCTTTGTCCATTAACACACTCAATGATTTAAAAAAAGTGAATGAATTAAAGACACTTCTAAGTTAAGTGTAATAATGAATTGAAGGTAGCGCCAAAGATAAGAGTAGGCGCCTTTAAGCTGTGCCTTAACCCAGCTACCTTCATTGGGAAAACACTGAGATTCAGGCAGCCTGTGGGAGTTGGGGGAGGTAGGCTGAAAACCTTGGCCTGTTTGAGGAGAAACTTCACTTTGGTGTCCCAAAAGACAAAGATGTCTTATGCAGTATGAGTCCAAATTTCTGAACAACAATATCTTAGCGGAAAAGAACAAAAAGTCTCTTGAAACAAATTTTTTTGGTAAGTTCTACTTCTTCTCATTAACTAAACCAAAATCATAAAATGAAAAAAAAATTTTTTTTAACAAGGGTCGGTTCTTTAAAGAGAAAACTCCCCTCTTTCAGATGAATATTACACAATGGAGGATTAGGGGTTATGTGCAGATAATGTCCTGTCTTATTTGGGGTAGTGGGACCACTTATTGGGACCACATCCCTATCCTAGGCTCCCATTTCAAAAGAAGCCCTTTAACCTTTCAAAAAATAAATAGAACTCCATCGGGGAGGCGTCCCCTCTTGTGTTTCCCCCTGATTTCCCCTCCTGCCTCCAAACAGCTGGTTTATGCCTGCAGAGAGAGAAGAAGGGGCAGCTGGCTTTTGCTTTGATTTGAGCTCCATTGCCCTCACTTAGTTCGCTTCTCATTACCAGGGCCACATATGTTGTTAATACGCAAATAAAGCTTGCTACCTCTTGCAAGCTAAAAGGGTTTAGCTGAAGGAGACATTGTGCGTTTGGTACATATGGGACTGTCTGAGAGACAGCATCCTATTGCTTTCGTCTTCCATTCCTACCCAGACGGGGCCTCATTAGAAAACTGAAGGGCTAGTATGCAGGACAAGGGAAAAAGAGAGGAGGAGGGGAGGATTCCCAAAGGCAGTGCTTTATGGAGACTCAGGGCTCTTGGGTCACCTGGTCCCTGGTGGCGGGAGGGCTGCCTGGGTGATTTGCATGTGGCAGGCCTGCTACTTGCTGGTTAGACTGAAGGTTGGCTTCCAGGCTTTCCTTTGTCTTCAAGGGTTGTTTATAGCTTTTGAATTTAGTTCCAAGTAACAACCTTTCAGGGTCTCCATTCCCGGATGGCAAAGATGAGAAGGTTGACTCCATGGATGACCTTCTCGGGTCCCTTTCAGTGCTAACATTTAATGAAATAATCTTGCAAAAGTCCTCCACCAATGTATCACACATACCCAGAAAACACAAGGTGTGGATAATTAGGGATGAACAGAAGGCCCCCAAACCATGTGGAACAGAATAGTATATATTTTTCTTTAACATTCTCCTTTTAAGCCTGTCTACACAAGAGGTTGAAATTTCACTTGCATCCAATTCAGGCCTGCCCAAAGACTAGGTGAGCTCTCATTAGGCAATTCAGAGGTAAGAATCGCCCAGGGCCAGGATTCACTGAGCACGTTCATACACACAACTGGTTTCCCACATTAAGAAATGAGCACTCATTCTCGTATCTTGCTCAGATGTTTTGTTTGCTGAGAAGTAGGGGTGGCAGGCTGAAGGTTGTGGTGGTATGGGAAGTTTCATGGGAAAATGTTCAAAAATATAAAACAAAGATTTCTGTGCTATTCATCTTCTAAGAGAGACTATAACTAAATTCTACTTGTTTTATAGATTCCATTCTTCCTTTTTTCCACAAAACAACCCTCTGGCAGCAAATGCATAGGTACTTGTAAAGGTCAGGACCTTGGTGCAGATTATTGAAAAAGAACCCTGTAAGTTTGCCTTGAGAATTAACTTCCCTCAGGTTTTATATTATTTTGTGTCTCTCCTGGGTTAATTAAAAACATAAAATGGTTATTAAAATTATTGTCCAGCCCTGGCTGATGTGGCTTTGTTGGTTGGAGCTTCCTCCCATACATCAAAAGGTGGGAAGTTGATTCTAGGTCAGGGCACCCAGGTTGCGTTGGATTCTTGTGGGGTGTTGCATAGGGAGGCAACAGATCTCTCTCTCTCTCTCACCAATAAAAAGCATATCATTGGTTGAAGATTAAAAAAAAAAATTATTGTTGAAAACCTCCTCTCTTACACACCGCATCAGGAGGGTGCTATCTGGCGGAGAGGGCCCTGATTCAACATTACAGATGGCCACAAAGCACAGAAACTTCACGGGCAAATTGAAAAGGCCTCTTGGCTGGCGCGATTGGTAAACCTTTACCTAGACAGGGAGCGTTGCGAACTGGGAAACGGACCCTCAGCTGGGATCTTGCTGCTCCCAGCAGGCGGGGACCCTGTAAATGTTCTGTGTCCCGTGAGCTTGGAAACCCACGCCCCGCCCCCTGGGATTGTGCAGTGCAGTTTTTGGCTCTTGAGAGCAAAACGACTCCTCAAATCGTCCAGTGAGAGCGTTTCTATTTTCCTGCCCTTTCCCAACCTGCAGTGTGCCTGCCCTGCTGGCTGGGGGCGGGTTATTCTGGGCAGACCTGGGGGGGACTGCACTCTCCACCGTGATGTTTACCTACCGCGGCCCAGAAAGAGAAGTGCCCAGGGACCGCATGCCAGATGGGGGACCTTTGTGCCGTGTTTTTTATTTTTTTATTTTTTTTATTTTGATGTTTCAAACAGTGGGTAATGGGGGAAGGAGGGAAAAGGGTTCTGTACCCCGGAGTGCGCCTTGCTGAAGGAGGGCCGACCCCGCCCCAGCTCCCAGCCCCTAGCCCCCAGCCAGGCGGAGCGCCCTGACATTCACCCGGCCCCTTTCGCAGGTTAAAGAGAAAAACGCTTTCATGTACCGACTGCAAACGGGGGCGGGGATGGGTTTGCTGACCTGGGAGGAAGGGGAGAGAGGGCTTGTTAGGAGATTTGCGGATAAACGGTCTTTGCGCGCCTTTTTGGAAAGGGCATTCATAGTCCTCCTCCCCTTTTTGTTCCGTTGACACTTTCAATTTTAGATTTTTGTGTGTGATTTTTAGAAGAGGGACGTTTCCTTTATAAAAAACAAAAAACCAAAAAGGATCTACATATAAAAAATGTAGGTAAATAAGTTACAAGACGGATTACATTTAATTAAACATCGGATAACATTTTTCAAGTTTCACGGTGTTAGCACTTGGAGAATTTTATCCCAGTATTTAACCTAACAAAATGCCGTGATACTTTTATTTATTTATTTATTGTAATTCAAATATGTTATTTTTTTTTCTGAGTCTTACCCAGGTTTATATCACCCGTTTGCCAGTGTTTCATTATCTTTTCTTTCCTTTTCTGGGTTTGAGTGATTCTTCTTCTAAAAAATTTAAATATATTTTTATTGATTTCAGAGAGAGGAAGGGAGAGGAAGAGAGAGAGAGAGGGAAACATCCATGATGAGAATCATGGATCAGCTGCTTTCTGCCAGGGCCCCTTCAGTCTGCAGGCTGATGCTTTGTCCATTAAGCCAAACAATTGACAGGATGGTTTTAATTTTGAAGAAAAAAAATCCCTTTTTCCATTTGGTAGGAAATTTCTCAGTGTTTATGAATAAAATTAATGGTAAGGATGGAGAATTCTGGTGAGTTTTAAACAGTATTACACCATTCTATCGTATGCTTGGAACCAATGAAAATTTCTATGAGAATATGTGTTTGTATATGTGCGTGTGTGTGTGCATCCATCTATCTATATGAATAAATACAAACTTAGAATTCTAGAATATCAGGTCTAACATGCCCTTTGCACCCAGTGAGCAGCCAGACTCATTTGACAGAGGCTGATTCCACAAAGCAGTTCTTTGTGTTCTTTTGAAGAGTAGTGCATTTCTAGTCTCTCTGCAGTGAGGCGTTTTCTAAGAATTATTTCATGCCAAATCACTTTTTCCCCCGCCCAAATCACTTTGATGACATGCCAGCAGCATAGAATATTTAGGCAATGTCAACATAACTTTTATAAATGTTTGGAACTAATTTTAATCTCCACATTTCTATTTTCCAAAGAATCTCAATCTCTCTCTCTCTCTCTCTCTCTCTCTCTCTCTCTCTCTCTCCCTCTTTCTCTCTCCTGGGTTCAGAATTTGCTTATGCGCTGTGTGAACCAAACAGGAGCATGAGTTCTTTGCTTTTATTCCTATTCTTTCCGTGTATCCAACAGGAAACACTGGAGTTGGTGGGCTGCAGGCTCTTTCCAAAGGTCTGTGAGGCATTTTCGAATGTATGGGTTTGTGATGATGGTCTTGGGAAGAGGCTGGTTAATGAGGACAAATTCCCAAGCGGAAAGACTTTCTGAGGTTTCTCATTTCCCTGCAATTGCTGAGCAAGCACCAGTGTTCATTTCTGTCTCATCCTCTAGGGACGTGAAGAGCTCTTGTGGAAAGGAAATTTTACTGCACACACTCATCACATTTTTCAGGTATTATAAAGATATGGTGAGGCTGCGATTTACACACTTAGATCAGGGCTAATGGTGAGCACTCAAAATTCCTAATTATGATTACATTTAAAAATACCATTTCACTCCTGTTCCTTATTTTATAGCAGTGGATAAAGCTGTGGGGTTGTCAAATATCCTGCCCCCTTTTCCTGTACAAATTCTATAACTGACTGTCAACATTAGTAGGAATACCAATATCACCATCTATTGAGTATGTTCTGCTCTAGACACAGTGCTAAATACTTACATGCATTATTCTATTTAGTATTTACAATAATTCTATGAGGTAGTAGGCATTTTTATTTGTAAATGAGCAAATTGAGGTTCAGAGTAGTGAAATAAGTTGCTTAAAATGACACTATTGTAAGGACCAGATTTGGGTATCAAATGTGTTTCTGACTCCAAAAACAGAGTTCTCAGTCTTTGTTAAATCCCTTGATTCCAGAGAAATTTTAGCTTTCATTTTCCTGATCAAATTAGAGCAATAGCTCTTAGTTCTCAACTGTACTCCACCTGGGGATTGAACCCACAATCTGGATGTACGCCCTGACTGGGAATTGAGCTGCTGACCTTTCAGCGCATGGGATGATGCTCCAACCAACTGAGTCACACTGGCCAGGGCTTTAGCTCTTTTTAATTATTTGACTTCAGGCAAACTGTTTATAGAGCTGTAGTGAAGATTAAATTGGATAGTGTGTGTGTGAAAAACAGTCGTGTCTAAGAGTACTACTAGTGATGAAAGCGACTTTGAGCACTAACTTACTCTGTCAAACACTGTACTAAGCACTTTGCATGTATTAACTCATCCAAGCTTCACAGAAACCACCTAAGGGAGAACTACAATTATTTCTAATTTACAGAAGAGGGGGCTGAAGCACGAAGTTTAAGTCGAGCCAGGTTTGGTCTCAGGAAGTCTGGCTCCAAGCCTGTGCTCTTCAACTGTGTACCCAGCTGTTCCTCATAGTAGGTATTTACTGACTGTTAGTTCCCTTTGGACCATCTTATAAAAACAACAGCAACAAGAACTTAGAAAAATGCCAGGTGCTACACAATGAGAGCTTTTTCCTTTTGACAGGTATGCACTTTATGGTACATGTCTCTTTAAGATTATTCATTCAGTCCAGGATCAGATACATATTTTCAATAAGATCTGTTTGGGTTATCCGATGGCTTGCTTTGCACAGGGCTATTCAAAATTTGGCTTGTGGGCTTGCAGCCTTAGCACAGATGGATGCTAGTAAAGCAAATTCTTTTAAAAAAATATATTTAGGGATAGAGAGTTAGAAACATCGATGAGAGAGAAATATCAATCAGCTACCTCCTGTACAACCCCTACTGGGGATGTACCTGCAACCAAGGTACATGCCCTTGGCCAGAATCGAACCTGAGTCCCTTCAGTCCACAGGCTGATGCTCTATCCACTGAGCCAAACCAGTTTCAGCTATTTAGGCAAATTATTAGGTTGTACCCCAGACCAATGTACCAGAATCTCTGGACATGGCCCAGTGATCTGATTTGATAAACTCTGCAGGTGACACTGATGCATCCTAAGGTTGAGAACCAATGATTTAGAGGGGAGAGAGAGAGGGGGG
>PVJN01066159.1:0-10069 GCA_004026805.1 Lasiurus borealis
TATCTATTTTGAGTTTATTCTTGTTTATTGTGTAAGTTAGTGGTATAGTTTCATTTTTTTTGCATGAACTTGTCCCATTTACCCAATACCACTTATTGAGGAGATTGTCTTTACTCCATTGTATGCTCTTGCTTCCTTTGTCAAATATCAATTAACCACAATGGAGGGATTTTTCAATCATTAAAAATACTTACACTGGGAAAAAAAACTTGCTATAGCTATTATTCTTGACCAATTTCAGTTATCTATTATGTTTAATTTCTAACAGAAATTCTATCATGAAGAGTATTACAATTTTCTATATTCTGTATACTTATGACAGTGAGGGTTGAAGTGTGATTCATCACTAAAGATTTATTTTCTGATTCTATTATCTGCTTTGAAAGGAAACAATCGTGGTCTACTTCCTTGTTATGGGAAGCAAGACCATCTAAGATAGTTTTCTCTTTTCTTAATATTGTTATTCTCTAAAGTATATCAATAAACCCATTAAATCTTTATTTTTTATATATATAAAAAAAACTTGTCAAGGGTCCTTTTTCAGTTTTGGTCAAACAACTCTTGACTCGATCACTTTGTCAAATCCACACTGAGTTTCTGAAGTGGGCTCCATGCAGTCTCCATACCTGAGAGAGCACCAGACTTCCTGTTTCCTCATTTACATGACTTCCCAGAGTCAGCATTTTGATAATGACTTATAAATGAAAATGATCCTTTTAAAAGAAATGGCTTGCCATTGCTATAGGCAGGAGGCATTCGGGGTGACTGAGCAGCTTAAGTCATCTCTTTATTTGAGGATAAATGACGAAGGGGAATTTGAATGGGTTACCAAGTTATAAATTAATGTTGAGGTACTCAAATGATTGTAAACCACCCGAGCTTTCCTCTCAGCTTTTAAATCATATGATATCAATCTTTGCTCACTTTCCTCTGGGTAATTTGTTATTATGCTTATGGTAACCAACTCCACGAGACATTAACCGGCAATCCACATTACCAGCGAGTATACATTACAGCACTAAAATAAAAATAAACTCATTGAAGAAATGGCTGGAGACCTCGGCCATGCTTTTCTGCCTGCAGAACGGCATGACAGTTTGAGGGTTTGTAACTGAAAATAAATCTAATTATGGCACTACCTTGCTGCTGCTAATTAGTGCCTGAGATGGGTATCGGGAGGCCAGGCCAGCACAGGGCAGATTGGGAAGAGGCTTCGCTACGAAGGTGGGATGGAGCAAGGCCCAGCCTCTCTCACTCTGACCGGGTTAAAGTGGCATTTAAATCAGGTCCTAGAAATTACCTTTTTCTGTTTACGCTAGCCAGGTATTTTCGCTTTCGCCTTTGCTGAGAACAGGGAAGCCGCTTTATAACATTTTAGCATCGCCCGCACGAAGTGTTTTGCATACCTGTAACCTTTCAATTAATGTTATTTATGTTTCAATAAACCACCATGCTACTTTTCCAGATGTTCTAATCCTTCATGTAAATGAATTTATTAGATCCAGCCACCAGACTCAATGAAATCTGCCAAATTTACTGTCTGGGCCACATACCACGGGCGTTTAAGCTGTATTTGCATAAGCTTGTTCTGTAAGTGTAATCTTATGTATCATCTGCAGAGTTAAGGTTTCACTAATGTAAATCCCCGACAAATCAAATACAGATGTAGCTTTTGGCCCTCGGGGTTGAGCCTGTCAATTCTCCGCTCTCCTATCTGCCGCCTCCTCTGGGCGCTGGGCCCCCCCATCCTCAACTTTTTTTTTTTTTTTTCCCAATACAACTGATCTTTCAAACCTGTTTATGTAAATACATTGCGGATACTGAGCATGGCAGCAAACAATGGTCGCCCCCCGTGTTCTTTGGATCATTTCTGCCAGCCTGAGAGAGGGCTAGCAAGTCATTTGAGGGGAGCTAGTCGCCCCACCTGGAAAAATTCGCCCTGCCAATCAGTGGCTGGTAGACAGCTTGTTTCAGTTTGTCTAGAGATGTTTTAGATAAGGAGGAGTCAGGCTCAATAAATGGGTTAATGTCAGCCGGCAAATTCCATAACGTGGCCAAGGTAAATTCAATAATAGGCCAATAGAGGGAAGAGAAGGGGGTGTTTGGAGGTGAAGGTGGGGGCGTGGGGAGGGTTTATCTCTTCATGCCCACCACCCTTGATGGTTATTGTCTCAGCCCCAGTGGAAGACAGGATTCTTCTTTAGCTTCAGGGATGAGCTTCAAAAACTCTTGACAGGTTTAAGCCACGAACAAAAAAAAAAAAAAAGGGGGAAATCTGACTGCTGAGGGCGGAGGGCGTTCGTGTTCTTTGGGTTTGTTTTTGATTATTCCAAAGTCTAAATACGTTTCTCCGGCGAGTGCCCAGTTGCTATTTATTTGGCGTTAGCCTTTGATCCCCCTGATGCTGGCACGTCATAAAAAACATATTCCTGCCCCAGCCTTCTATTATGTAGTTTGTTTCTGCGCAGGGTGTTCAGAAGGCAGGGCTGTGCCCGCGGAATAAGCCTCTCTTTGTTTTTGATAGACTCCAGGTGTTTATCGCTATAAGTTAGTAATGGAGTTAACCGCAAGGAGCGCGCTGCAAAAAAAGAAGGGATTGAAGCAAATTCTCTGAGTTTGATAATTTAGGAATCTGCCTCCTGGCAAAACCCCCTAGGGAATAAATACTCCAAGAGAAAGAGGCCTCACTTCTGCTCTCTAATATAGTCACATGAAATAGGGGTTTTAATATGCATAGATGCTCATTCATTTTATTTCTTCTATGAGGGTGTTTTGTTTTGTTTTTTTGTTCTTTTTTAAAGTGGCCCAAAAAGACTCCTCTGCCCCCTTGCATTTCCATCATGGTACTGAAATGAATAATGATGGCTATTCCAGAAGAGATTACCGATGGCCATATTCTTGATCTGAGCTAGAAGGATTAATGCCAGGAGCAATTTTCCACCTGTGGTAACTTTTTCTTACCCCGGTTGAGGGGGGCGGAGGGGGGAAGCAGGGGATCAGCAATAATGCTGGGATGAATGTCTAACAACCAGGCAGTGAAAGTAATCAAAAGAACCCTGTCCTTTCCTTTCAGTTTTCATTTGGGGTTCATCTTAGTTTTACATTTCTTTTTCTGCTTAACCAGATGGGGTCATGGGGGATTAGAGGCCAATTGAAGGATGTTTTGTAATTGTGAACACAATTATTGAAAGACTTGCCCATTTGTATAGCTTCTCTGTTTATACAAATGTATATGGCTTCTTTTTTGCTAAGGATGAAAGCTTTATTTTGGACACATTTGGGGACCAGGAATGAAGACCATTAGATTAAGACTTAAGGGTTTGTGTTTTTTTTTTTTTTTTGATAAATACCTTTTTTATCTGATTTAAGTATTATAGTTTAATAAAATCTGTTACTAAAATAAAAAGATAGTGGGGTTAAAAATATTCATTGGAAGTATTTAGTACAAACAAATTCAGTGTCTAAGTAATAAGCATTTCATATAGTACTACTTTGTGAAATAAAAAAATACTACTTTAAGAAACTCATGAGCATGTGCTAGGCATTGTTTTACTAGTAGCATCTTTCCGTGAGTTAACACATTTAATTCTTTCACTGACTCCTCTGTGAGGTACTCACAATTAAAATCTTTATTTATTGAGGCCAAAGAATTTTGCTCATATGCTCCAGCAGCAAAAGAATGGCACAGCCAGGAATAAATTATAGGCAGTTTAACCCTAAAGATTGTGTTTTGTACCGGGTTTGTGTAAATTGCAAATAAGAATGGGGTTAGGTTTCTAACTTCCAGAAATGCATGCTGCTAACACAGAATTTCTAGTTAATAAGATTTTATTTGAAATGTTTAAGAGAAATGCGCTCCAAAAAAGTAGAATAATACTAAATTTTCTATTATTGTGCTTGACATTTTTTTTACCATACAATATGTAGTGATACTGACATGATAAGTTAAATCAGAAGCTAACTTTTGTTTGACTTTCTCGGAATGAAGTTTTCTAATGTTGTTTAAAAACTCATTTTGGTGTCTGTTTCCATAACTAAATAGGTGTGTGCAATAAACATGCATATTTCATCTCAAATGAAAATAGTACTCACAGTACTATGATTTTAAAAGACAAAAATTTATTCTTTTGCTTTGGTCTTTCCAAAGCAATAAGTTTCTTCTTCTTCCTCTTCCTCTTTCTCTTCTCCTCCTCCCCCTCCTCCCCCTCCTCCTCCTCCTCTTCCTCCTCGTCTTCCTCGTCTTCCTCCCCGCCTCACTGACCTACAGTATTAATCCAACCCCAAACTGTCATACTCAAGTTAGATTCTTATATTGCCCAAATAAGTGATAAGAAATTTCTATTTCTTTTTTTAAAATATATTTTATTGAATTTTTACAGAGAGGAAGGGAGAGGGATAGAAAGTTAGAAACATCGATGAGAGAGAGACAAGGATCAGCTGCCTCCTGCACGCCCCCAACTGGAGATGTGCTTGCAACCAAGGTACATGCCCTTGACCAGAATCGAATCTGAGACCTTTTAGTCCGCAGGCTGACGCTCTATCCACTGAGCCAAACCGGCTTCGGCAGAAATTTATATTTCTTAATTATCTTGGAAAGAAAGGGTAGCTATTGAGAAATTGGTAAAAAATTGAATCCTAAAGAAACTCTCTAGTTGGCTTTCCCAAAAGAGAAAGAAATATTTAAGATATTAGCAACCATTTTAGGCATTTGTGTTCTTTATTTGTGTGTCTCTAAAAGGACTAGATTGGCATTCTTTTTATTTTATTTTTTTTAAATTTCAGAGAGGAAGGGAGAGGGAAAAGGAGAGGGAGAGAGAGATAGAAACATGAGTGAGAATCATCGATTAGCCGATCCTGCATGCCCCTCGCTGGGGACTGGGACTTCCTGGTTCAAGAGGGATCTTCAACCACTGAGTCACGCCACTGGGCTAGGTTGGCATTCTTTATAACTGCAGGTTCCTATTTACTGAAATCTCCATTTCCCTGTTCGGAGGCTTGTGGTTGAGAGGGAGGGATGAAGAGGGTGGCAAAAGGTAGCTCCATTTTTAGGGTACACCACCTGGTAGAACCTTGTTCTTGGGCCCTCTTTATTGATATTTCTGGTTCCATTTATATTTGATTTACAAAGACACATAGTCCTTCTTGGACATTCTTCCAACTCTCTAATCCACAATATACACAGCATTTAAGTTTTTTTTTTTTTTTTAATGTATGTGAACAGTGGTGGAGTATAACATTTCCTTCTTTTCTCTTTATGTTCCTCAGAGAACATCTGATCATATTCAAATGTGTGTGGAGCAGGTCTTCAGGCTCCTCGGTAAAGGTCATACAAAGGATTTGGAAGTGTTCTGGACAGTCATTGCAGGATGCCTTTGGAGTTAATGCAGTTTGCACAGCAAAAATATTTCCTGAGCAACAGGACGTGGGGTTAGCATAAAGTCAACAGAAAATCGGCCATTCAATCAGCCAGAATACCACCAAGCAGGCTGAAAGCTTAACAGTTCTCCAGGGGGAGAATGCACACAGCTGGTGCCAAAAGACCGCAAGCAAGGCCAGGGTTCCCTGCTCATTTGCCAAATGATGACAAGTTGAGGAAGAAATCAGTTCTTTTCTCACTCCAAGCTGCCACCCACTGCAATACCTCCAGCGACAACGCCCACACCAGGGCCAGCAGCACCAGCGGGAAGGACACCATACACTCTCAGCCTGTATTTATCATACCTCCTCTCTTTCTTTTCAGCTGTCCAACCCTCCTCAAGGATTATTGTCTCCAGAAATAATATTAGGGGAGCAGTACCCAAAGGATATGCATTCCATCCGTTTCTCCAACTTTTCTAACATTCACCGGTCTACCAACCGTGTGCACAGTTTGACCAAATTGCTTTGGCCCCTTGGGGAATTTTTTTTACTGAACTGCATTTGGCGCCCCGCCCCCAGTAAGCATTGAGGCAGGCGAGGAGAAGCCGTCATAAGAAATGATTGCAGTTTTTATTGAAATGATGCTCTTAAGTATGCTGTTTATCAGTGTCTTCTTTATGAGTCCCCAAAGAGACGTATCTGTTTAGCGGAGGCCAGGGAAAGATGCTCTCCTGAGCAACTGGTGTGTTTCTAACTCACAGACACCCGGCATCTGCTAACTGCTAGCTCAGCAGATATTCAGGTAAATAAAATTGTCATGTCACTGCCAATTACTTCATCAAAAGAATGGGCTGCAACTAATTTGGGAGTAAAATTGTTCTATCGCTGGTCATAAAACCTGCCAATCTTTAAAAACTGGGCAGAAAATTTTGCATTCACAAGAGACAACTGTGCTCGCAAGTTGGTGAGGATGGGGATGTGCGTGATTTGTTTTTAGGAGGTTTTTTTTTTCTTTTCCCTTTTAACCTACCTCTATGATTTCAAGAATTTTTGGTTTTGTTTAGTTCATTAGAAATTGAGGATGAGGAGGACCTAAATAATAATTTGGAAATTTTCATTGTGGTAGGGCAGAGATATTTAACAGGTCAAGAAAAGAGATACATCTCAGGAACTACAAAGCTCCCAAGATTTTACTGTAAATACTGAAATGTTAATTGGTTGGTTTCCTTGAAATTAATTTCATCGGAATAAAAAAACATATGTGCTTCAAGTTGGGAAAGTCTCCTTGCTACTTGCAAAGTAAGGGACAAAAATTAGCCTCAGTGCCCACAGGGAAGGGGTCAGAGGACGGTGGTGCTGACCGTAGCTGCACTGTCGTCTGTGGACTTGTAAGAAATGCAAGTTCCTGGGCACCTCAACTGCAACAGAAACTCTGGGGGAGGGGCCAGCAGTCTGTGTTTTAACAGCCCTGCGGGGATTGTGACACACAGTAAGCAAAGTTGGAGAACCACCGCCATAGAGCAAATCTCAAATGACTCTAGGGAGATGGTACCAGTCTTACCTAGGCTGACTATCCACAGGGTCAGGCCCTCAGAAGGAATTGTCTCAGGCTATGGTATAAAAAATTACCATGTGTCGAGGATCAATTTTACATTCCCCCCTATATTACAAGGTATTGATTCAAAGAAATAAACAGAAGTGATTCAAATTTTGTGAGTTATCAATACATCTGTCTTCATAAGGCACTTTTTCTTTGAAGAGGTAAGTTTGCTTCTCAGTGCAGAGTTGTAGTGACTGAATTGGCCTAACTGTCAATCTCAGAGGTAGCCACAGAGCCATGTGACTAAGAACTGCAGAGTAAGGCATCTAGAAACATGGGATTGTCATAAACACCAAAGTGACTTGCACAATACCTAGTAATGCGATCTTTTTATTTATAAGTTTTTGAAATTATAAAAATAATAATGCTCCTTATATACAAAAAAAAAAAAAACATTATAATATCTTTTCAAAGGAGAGTTAAAGCATCTTATAACCCCCATCACTTCCCTCAATTTTACAAAAGCTCTGCCTACTTATTTGCTTTTCAGTGTGAACAGTCTGGGTGCATTTCTTACCAATTTTCCCAGCCTACAGAAATATAGGAAAACATATCAGATTTAAAAACACTTATTAAATTATATTCTACATACCATTCTGCTTCTTGGTTTTTTTTTTCAAATAAAGTATATTGTGGAATAAATTCCTGTAGCTAGATTTTATAGAAGATATAATTGTGGAGGATCAATTAATGCATAAGTTTTGGTAGTTTATGTTGCTGTTTTGAGAGAACCAAAGTGTTTGTTCTTAGTAGGTCCACAATGTAGCTAGGAAAAGGACAATAATGCTAAGTGAACCTGAAATATCAAGAGTTGAATTTTCAGGGGTGACTTTATGTGCTATTTTGTAATGAAGATGTGGGAGATAGCAGTAAGGTTCAATTGCCAAAAAGTTTTTTTATGATAGAGGAATTAAAAAGGATCAGAACAAGGAAAAGAATGGGTGGGGATAATACTGAAATTTTCAGCTTTTCTCCAGCAGGAATAAAGTAATGATAATAATAATAATAATCCTATGTAATAAAAGACTAATATGCAAATTGCTGACCTGTGGAACGACCAGTAGCTATGACATGCACTGACCATGAAGGGGGCAGATGTTCAATGCAGGAGGTGTCCCCAGCCCACAGGCCCCAGGCCAGCCAAGGTGGGTGCCAGCAGAGGGTCCTGACTGCCCTGCTGCTCACCGCACAGATTGGCCCTGATTACCAGCTAGGCCTAAGGACCCTACCCATGCCAGAATTTTGTGCACTGGGCCTCTAGTAATAATAATAATAATAATAATAATAATAATAATAATAATAATAATAAATAGCAGAACTGCGCATGATAACTGGAAAGATAAATTAAAAGACTAGTCTGGCCAAAACCAGTTTTGCTCAGTGTATAGAGCATCGGCCTATGGACTGAAAGGTCCCAGGTTCGATTCCAGTCAAGGGCATGTACCTTGGTTATGGGCACATCCCCAGTGGTGGGTGTGCAGGAGGCGGCTGGTCAATGTTTCTCTCTGATTGATGTTTCTAACTCTTTATCCCTCTCCTTTCCTCTCTGTAAAAAATCAATAAAATATATTTTTAAAAAAGTTGTCCATGTTTTTTTTTTTTTTAAAAGACTAGTCTGGAATGAAGGGAAAAGTTTGGAATTTGTGGGAAATCTAATCTATTAGATTAGTGGGGGGGTGGAAATACATTTGACATGAAGGCAGAGAAATTTAGCTATAATACTGCAAAATACTAGTACAAGGTAAAAATACAATGAAGACATTAGATGATATGGCCAAAAAGGAACATCTTTCCTTGTTTACATTTATTTATCTAATAGATACCTCATCTTTTTGAAAAGCAAACACATACACACAGTTTTATAAAAAGAATACTTTTAAAATAGTACCTTGTTTTGTAGGACGGATGTTTCAATAATATCTAAATTTGAACTTGCATGATTTATTATACATAATCTGTAAACTAACAGTTAAACTCAGAGGCATATGGCTTTGAAAACTATCTTGGTTAAATATTGAAAATAATTTATATTTATTTATCCCTAATAAGAGGGTTGATTCTGAACCACACTAACTCATTACTTGTCACCCATAACAAACACTGTTCATAGTAATAGTTTTATTTTAAAAATATATAAGTGGAATAGGCATATGTCTGGTACTTTGTAAAGAAAAACTTTCTCTGACAAAATATGTATAATACTCTCTGTGGCCCACAGAATTCACTGAACATTATAGCATCAGATGTAATCATCGTTGCCTGAGAGTTGAGCACTGGATAAGCAGAGTGTTGGTTTTGAAACAGGCTGAACACTTAAGCAAGATTTGTTTACTTCTTCTCCTTAGGCTAAGATCAAATGAACAAATTCCAAGTGAATGTTGTAATAGAAGGAGACAAGGGAAAATGAACAATATTCCATTGCTGACCTTTGACCCTGTACTGATGTGATGTCCCAGATTTCACAGTTTCTCCCATGGTCCTGACTCAGGCCTATGGGAAGTAGGATTTTCCCAAGGAAAACATCAGAATGTCATGGTTTTACAAATTCGTGTTTTTATGATGTTAAGGCTTTTATGAAGTGGTTATCCTCATAAGAGAAGACAACTTTAAAGCACCTCTTTAGGCTTTATATTAAATAGGCATGTTTTATTTATTCCCTTTCTAAGTTCCATGCAAATTTAAATACATGATTTGCTTTAAAAAGTTCTGAAAGGATGAATTAAATTGTTTCCAATTGATGGAAACACATTAAAGCCAGAAATTTGGAAAAAGCCAAAGAAAGCCTTAATCTATGCATTCTTCCCAATCTATCTTCCTGTTGTTTTTCCAAATCTAGTTCGTATTTTATGTATTTAAAAAAACTATACATAAAACTTTTCTCTCTCCCTCTTTCCCATGTTTCTTCCCACATTTTTTTTTTTTTAAAGCTTTACACTGGTGAGAATTTGGTCTACAAATCTGGGGCAGTTTTGGGCACCAGTTATTTTGGTCTACTAATCTTTCCCAGGCTTCCCTATTTTCAAAACACATTCTAATTTGGGGTCACATGGATCATTTATAAGGAAATGCCTTTTTGTAATCCACTTGCCCCTACATATATTTTTATTTGTA
>PVJN01066160.1:0-10069 GCA_004026805.1 Lasiurus borealis
CCAATTCCCAAGAAAAGCCCTCAAGAATTTAGCATCTATCATGAAGGGGAAAGTGGAAGTTATTGGAAGCTTGGGGAATCTATAACTATGGCACCCACCAAATAGCAGCAAACCCAAGAACACCAGTACCCAAGTGGCAAAAGCATGCAGATTCAGAGGAGCTCTACACTCCCTCACGAAAAGGTCAGATTTCTCCTGGAATAAGGACAGAGAGGACTACATAATCAGACACCCAAAGAAGAGAGACCATGGGGAGACAAAGAAACAGCCCACATATGAAAGAAAAGCAGGCATCACCAGAAAACTAAGTAAAATGGAGGCAAGCAACCTGTAAGAGAAAGAATTCAGAGAAATGGTTATAAGGTGGATGAAAAGAATGGAAGACAAATTCGACAATATGTTTAAGAACCAAGAGGAAATGAAGAAGAACCAAGAAGAAATGAAAAATGACATTGCTGCGGTAAAGAACTCAATAGAAAGCATCAAAAGTAGACTGGAAGAAGCAGAGGACTGCATCAGTGAGCTAGAAGACAAGGTAGGAAAAAATACCCAAGCTGCTTCTAGAAAAAAAAATTAAAAAGCAGGAGGAGAGTCTATGGGAACTTTGGGACAACATGAAACCAAACAACATCCACATAATAGGGGTGCCAGAAGGATAGGAAACTGAGCAAGGAATAGAAAACTTGTTTGAAGAAATAATGACAGAAAACTCCCCTGATATAGGTAGGAAAAAACCCACAGAAATCCAAGAAACTCACATAGTCCCAAGCAAAATGAACCCCAAAAGACTGACGCTAAGGCACATTATCATTAAATTGGCAAACACCAATGACAAAATAAGAATTTTAAAAGCTGCCCGAGAGAGACAGAAAGTTATCTACAAAGGAACCCGCATGAGAATAGCAACTGATTTCTCAACAGAAACACATCAGGTCAGAAGGGAATGAAGTGAAATATACAAAGTCATGCAAAGGAAGGGTTTGAATCCAAGAATACTGTACCCAGTAAGGCTATCAATCAAAATTGAAGGTAAAATCAGGACCTTCACAGAAAAAAAAAAAAAAAAGGACTAAGAGACTTTATTATCACCAAACCAGCAATGCAAGAAAGGCTAAAGGAATGCTGAAAAAAAAAAAAACCAAGAAGAAATAGAAAGCGAAGAAGGAATACAGGGGTAAAGAATAAAAATGGCGACAAACAAGTACCTATCAATAATAACTTTAAATGTAAATGGATTAAATGCCCCATTCAAAAGACAAAGGGTAACAGATTGGGTAAGAAAACATGACCCACATATCTGCTGTCTACAAGTAACCCACCTCAGAAAAAAAGATACACATAGACTGAGGTTGAAGGGATAGAAAAAGGTTTTCCAGGAGAATGGAAATGAAAAAAAAGCTGGGATAGCAATATTTATATCTGACAAATTAGATCTCAAAGTGAAGGACATAAAAGAGACAAGGGACCTAGCCGGCTTGGCTCAGTGGATAGAGCATCAGCCTGCACACTGAAGGTCCCAGGTTCAATTCCGGCCAAGGGCACATGCCTGGGTTGTGGGCTTGATCCCCAGTGGGGGGTGTGCAGGAGGCAGCCAATCAATGATTCTCTCTCATCATTGATGTTTCTATCTCTCTCTTCTTCTCCCTTCCTCTCTGAAATCAATAAAGAAATACATATTTAAAAAAAAAAGAAATAAGGAAGGCCACTTCATTATACTAAAGGGAGCAATCCAACAAGAAGAAATAACTCTGGTAAACATATATGCACCCAATACAGGAGCATCTAAGCAGATGAAAAAATTCCTGGAGAATATCAAGGGGGAGATTGAGAGCAATATAATCATAGTAGGGGACTTTAATACTCTACTATCACCATTGGACAAATCCTCTAAACAAAAAATCAGCAAAGAAACATCAATCCTAAATGACTCACTAGACCAGATGGAATTAACTGACATCTTCAGAACATTTCACCCCAAAGCCATAGAATATACATTCTTCTCAAGTGCACATGGGTCATTTTCAAAGACAGACCATATATTGGGTCACAGGCAAAGTCTCTGCAAATTCAAGCAGATAGAAATCATACCAAGCATCTTCTTAGATTACAGTGACATAAAACTGGAAATCAACTATAATAAAAACAATCCAAAGAAATCAAACACAAGGAGACTAAATAGCATGCTATTAAAAAATGACTGGGTTACCAGAGAGATCGAAGAATTTAGCATCAAGAACCATGAACCACCTGGTAATCATCCCGACAAACTGTCCTACCGGCATGGAGTTTGGGATAAGTGCAGAAAACATCCACGACCTCAGCTCAGGCACAATGCATCTTAAATTTTTTCTCCATTCTAGCCAAATCAGGTATTGCCACCGAAATGATGCTTCTCTTCTCCTTCTATGCTCACCTTCCTTTGAAGGTCAGAAAAATGATTCCATGCTCATTTATGACTAAAAGGAAGGCATGATATTTAATTACAAGGTACCTCAGTTTCCCTATCTGTACACAGGGAAGAAATAGGACCAATATTATAAAATGTAAAAGATTACAAGGGGCATGGAAAGACCTTAACACAGTATTTGGTATACAGAATTGTAATTCCTTTCCCCTCTTTCTTCCAGACTCCTGCTCCCTGGTCCCCTACCTCCCAACATGGTCCATTCTGGCACTCTAGTCATTAAGTTCTACTCCCATAGCAGATTTGCGAGGGAGTCTAGATCAGATGGGAAATTAAACAGAGTAGTGGAAAGTAGTGGGTGTCAGAGGGTCTGGGCTCAAATCCCAGACTATACCTATAGCTCTATGAATTTAACCTTGCTGAGCCTTAATTTTTTTCTCTATAAAATAAGCTTAATACTCATTCCTGCCTAATGAGATTATTGTGAGGGTTAATTAAAATAAACTTGAAATCATTTAGTGAATTGTAATGTAGCTTTCTAACTGGTCACAATCACTCAGTTATGTATAGTTCACTATCCAGAAAAGTTCACCAAATCCCAATACCTAATAATGAAGGGAAATTGCTCAAAACTAGAAAGAAATATATTCAAAGCAAATAAAATGAAATGTTACTTAATTAACTGAAGAGAAATATAAGAACCGTTTAACATTCAAGAGATGATAGAGGCTAAAAACACAAATAACCTGAAAATGAGTTCATCTTCATCTACACTAATAAAAGAGAAACATGCAAATTGGCCATAACTCTGCTATGCCCACCAGCCAATCAGAAGTGAGTATGCAAATTAACCCAACCAAGATGGTGGCGGCCACAGAGCTGGAGTGAGCAGGAGGCTTGGGTTGCCCCAGTGATGGAGGAAGCCAAGCTTCCCCTGCCCTGGTGGGCCTTAGCCTCTGCTCAAGGCTACAAAGTTTCAATTATAGAAAATAAGTCCCAAATACTTGCTTCCAGCCAGCCCTAGCCTCTGCTCAAGGAGGCACTGAAAAACAAAACAAAACAAAACCAGGAAAAGAAAAAAAGGAGGGGCTGGGAGCTTGGGTTGCCGGGGTCCAGGATAGGACAGCAGTTGTGAGTGATCAGGCTGGTGGGGGACGGGGCCATTGGGGGTATGCAGACTAGCAGAGGAGACAGTTGGGGGTGAGCAGAACAATGGGAGGGACAGTTTGGAGTGAGCAGGCCAGCAGGGGGGCAGTTGGGATAAGCAGGCCCGTGGGGAAGGAACGTAGGGGTGAGCTGGCCAGAAGTGAGGTGCAATCGGGGGTGAGCAGGCTGACACGGGGGGCAGTTAGGGTGATCAGGCTGGTGGGGAAGTTGGGGATGAGCAGGCCAGCAGGCAGAGTGGGTAGGGGGAATCAGGCAGGCAGACAGGCAGGCAGGTGAGCAGCTGGAGCTAGCAGTCCTGGATGTGAGAGGGATATCTGACTGCTGGTTTAGGCCCGACCCCTGTAAACCAGCAGAGCATTCTTTGAGGGGTCCCAGATTGGAGAGAGTGCAGGCCGGGCTGAGAAACAACCCCCCCCAACCCCCATGCACGAAGTTCATGCACGGGGCCACTAGTTTTCAAATAAAAGACTCATGATATTTTTTTATTGGATTTTAGTATATCTGAAATACTAACTTATATTTTAGAACACAAAAGAATCTTAGAACTATCTCATTGAATGGCCATGTTTTTATTTATTTATTTATTTATTTACTTATTTATTTATTTACTTATTTATTGTATGTTAATTCCTTTATTTTCATAACTACAATGGCCATGCTTTTATTTATTTATTTATTTATTTATTTATTTATTGTATGTTAATTCCTTTATTTTCATAACCACTCAGGCTGCCTGCGTCCCTGTCGGATGGAGGCAGCACAGAAAGCAGATATCACACTGGTTTCACATGAACAGAGGTTACACGTTTAATGCAGACCAAAGCCAGACACTGGTAGGGTATGGGCTTTACTTCCATTACAGATTCTCTTCATGTCACATCATAGAAACACATGGGAGGAAGCGAATTTAACGATTATACACAGACTCCCTAGAGGGGCAGGAAAAGCTGACCCTTTGTGGCAGGCTCAGTGCAGGTAGAATAAACAGGTACAAGGGACATAGGAAAGCGCACCTTACCAGAATCGCTCAAAGTTGGTCTGATTGTTTCCATGGGCACAGTGACCCGGTGAGCTATCCCAGTGCTGGCGGAGCAGCAGTCTGACCACACAGCCCGGAGCTCGGCAGGGCCGGCTCCACACCCACAGAAAGCATGGGACACAGCAGCATCAGTGCTGCTGGCAAAGAACGATGGATGTGAGCGCAGCCCTGAGCTTCCAGAGCTGACACTGAAAATGAAACGCAGCTGTTGCGGATGTCGGGAGGGAGTCAGGGAGGCCCGACACCTCAGTGCTCCCACCAGTGCTGAGGGGCACCCTGAAACTATGACCCAGAACAACACCCTACAAGGACTGGCCAACATGGGCTCCAACAACCTGCACTGGGACAGCTCCCAGTCGCCAGGAGCTGATGGGCAGGCAGAAGCTCACTGCCCTGGCACACAACTGCCCTCTGACCCCACTATCAGTGAGTCCGCTGCAGGAGGAACTAGCATGGGCTTTTAATTATCAGGCACATTGCACAGCCAGACCTACCCAGGCTCCGCTCTACCTCGGTGCTCAGGGCTCTTCCTGCACCTGTCTAGTCTCAGCTGTTTACATCAAGTTCCCACATGAGTGGCTGAGGGAGTGCCTTTCAAGAGTTCAAGAAACTGCAGTGTGATACTTGTGAAAGGTGACACAGGCAGCAGTTATTAAACTCGGACCAACACATCATTACTTCAGAGCTTCAGTAACTGTTCTTTTTTGCTTCTTGACAGGCAAGCTGAGGTCCTCAGAATTTTCAGAGACATGTACACCTCTCAGCAGGGGGAACAGCACTTCTTGCACTGACAGACTTGGGCCTCGCTGGCTCTTTCAGGCACTAGAAACATCCATGTGCTGGTCACGGGAGCGAGAGGCCCTCTCACTATCTGGTCCCTGAGTGTGAACAGGACGATGCTAGCAAGCTGGGGAGTGCCTGCCAGCTCTGTGAGGCAGCACTAGGCATGTGAGCAGGCCTGCTCGTGGGTAGCATCAGTGCCAGGAGTAGCCCACCACCTGCTACATCTAGACACATTCACATAGGTCTAGAAATCTGACATGGCAACTATTCTCTAGTCATTATCCTGCACAGGTCTGGGTGTTTCGTTTCCCTTTTATTTTTTTAAAGGTTGAGTGGCAATATTTTAGAGAAGAGGAAAAAAAACAGGGAGGTTAAGCAATCTGGTCAATATCACCTGGCTAATTAGAGACATATCTGGATCTAGAAGGTCCCTTGACTCTAAAGCCAGTGCTGTGACCCATAATTATGCTGCTTTTCCTATCACTAACTTCTGTGATTACAGGCTGAAACTGCAGAGACCATATCAGATCTGTAGAGTCAAGATAAAGTGTGAAAGCCTCTGGCTCTAACTTGAATGAGATAATTCCTGGACAGAGATCTACTGAGAAGAAGGTCTTAATTAGCTTACCTGTTTTGCTGCTGCTGAGGCCAAATCACTCTGCTTCAAATACAAAGGGGCAGCCACATTCCACAGCTTTTCCTGCAAGGCCTAAACACAAATCAGGAGAAGACAGAAGACAGAACACAAAGATCACAAAGACTGACATAACATTTGAGACTGACAAGTTTATTTTGCTTTGAAAATCTATTATAATCAGGACTTCCTCTCAGTCTTGTTTTGTGTTTTTTTTTGTATTGATTTCAGAGGGAAAGAGGGAGAGGGAGAGGAAAAAGGAGAGAGAGAGGGAGAGGGAGAAGGAAAGGGAGAGGGAGGGAAGGAAACATCAATGATGAAAGAGAATCATTGATTGGCTGCCCTGGCAAGCCCCCTACTGGGAACAAGCCTGCTACCCAGGCATGTGCCCTGACTGGGAATCGAATCCGGACCTCCTGGTTCATAGGTCGACATTCAACCACTGAGCCACACCAGCCAGGCATTCCTTTCAGTCTTATTCCTTTAAGCCAATCACCCCTACTTATGGACAGAGAGGAAACCAATTGTTTGAGCTAACTGAATTCCTCCCCATTTCAATCCAATTCCTAGCCCAAAGGCCTTATGTCCTGGCCCAGTGCTTGTAAGTAGAGGAGACATGAAGTTCTTACTAGAATGTCTAGGCAAGCCAGCTTCAAAGGCTCTGGGCTTTTCTTGTTCCCAGAGCCATTGTTCCCTGACTGCCTTAACCCTTCTTATTTGACTGTGGTTCTTTTTTCGTTGCCCCACGTTCACTATTCTTTGAATAGCCCCATCACTTTATCGGCATAGTTTTCCTAGTTTACACCCTCTCTCAAGCTTTCTATTCAAAACTAACATGTAAAGCCACAGATGTCACCTTCTATCTCTCTTCTCTTCTATCCATCCATATGGCCCATTTCTCATCTCTTGTCTAAACCTCTGATATAATCTCTAATTTCCACAGCCCTCCTTAATTATAGACATAATCCAATGATGTTATAAAAAACTTAAGACTAACACTGTCTAATGGAAACATATAATAAGCCATATATGTAATTTTGCATTTTTTAGTAGTCACATTTTTTAAAGTAAAAAAGAATAGGTAAAGTTAATTTTAACAATATAGTTTATTTAATGCAGTATATCCAAGATAACACCATTTCACTATGCCATCAAGAGTGAATTGTGCACTTATAGCACATCTCAATTTGAACAATATTTCAAGTGCTCAACAGTCACATGTACCTGGTCATCATCATATTAGATAGGTCTAGACTATAGATATAGAAATCTTTAAATCACCCAACCCAACCCATACTATCTTATTAGAGGTATTGCTTTTGAATATTTGCTTCCAATCATTTCTCAAATGCATATTTTTATATAGTTGTAATCAGAAAACTGAAATAATTTTGTATGTCTTTTGGTACATAACATTATGTATTTTGTGATATTGTTACTAGTATATAATTCTTCATGATGATCATTACTGGCTACAGAATATACGGGGGAGTAGATGTGCCACAGCTGAGTTAGCTTATCCTCGATTACCAAACACCTGCTTGCTCGAGTTCTAAGTCTGGGTCCCTTACTTACCCTGCCACTCCATGACACCTAGTAAACAACATAGTTCTGTGTTCTTTTTAGGAATAATCTCTTTTCATTTCTTACTATAGAAAAGTAGATTCTTTTCAAAGGCCTTCTAGTACTCTCATGGAGAAGAAAGCAAGCCACAGAAGAAGGAAAATGATCAACAGTGACAAGGCAGTCACTATGCACTGGACACTAGGCCAATGGCATTCACACCCATTGCTGGTTACCAGGCCTTACCTGGGTGAGTTATTATTAGCTCTGTTTCACAAAAGCTTGGAAAAGCCATCAACTTTGCAAAGGGGCATAAGGAACATTTTTAGACAATGAAAATGTGCTATATATTGACTGTGGTGGGGATATGCAAGCATATACAATTGAAAGACTCTCTCTTGCTCAACAAGGACTGTTTAAATACCAACCCATTTCAGTGTACACACCCACATTCATACACACACACACACACACACACACACACACACACACACAAACTTGCAAAGCCCTAAGCTCACACATCTAACAGTGGGAAATAAGAAATTTTTCCACTTGTTCTGACTTAAAAAAAATATCATTAATCTCTTTAAAGACTAACATTTGGAACTGAAGCCAAGATAAAGGCTTATCAGGTAAGAAAAGCTCTCCTAAATCCTAAGCCTAAATTTATAGAACTCTGCATTCTGCTGCGGAAGGTGAAAGCTACTGAACTCATTTAATTGGTTTTCAATTCTGCCAATTGAAATAGTTTCTTGAGTACAAATTTTGTGTGTGCAGCCCTAACTAGTTTGGCTTAGTGGATAGAGCGCTGGCCTGCAGACTAAAGGGTCCCAGGTTCGATTCCAGTCAAGGACACATACTTTGGTTTCGGGCACATTCCCAGTGGGAGGTGTGCAAGAGGCAGCTAATCGATATTTTTCTCTCATCAATGTTTCTAACTCTCTATCCCTCTCTCTTCCTCTCTGTAAAAAAATCAATAAAGTATACTTTAAAAAAAAGACAAAAACACACACAAATTTTGTGTGTGTGTGTGTTTGTGTGTGTGTGTATGTATGTGTATACTCAGTGTATATCCTACATAATAAAAGGCTAATATGTAAATTGTCCTCTTGACCAGCAGGGAGGCTGGCCGGACCCCACACATACACAAATACATGCACCGGGCATGTGTGTGTGTGTGTGTGTGTGTGTGTGTGTGTATGCATATGTGCATGTATATGTATATATACGTATGTACACACACACACACACACACACACACACACACACTCTGAGTAGCCAGATTATTATACCTTCAGAGATCATAATAATCTGGCCACTCAGTGTATATCATCTACCTTATATGAAATGCCAGCAAGCTGGCCTTTTTAAGAGCAATGAAATTAACCTTTGATTAATTTTACTTTGATGAAGTGAAATCAGCATTTTATGAAAATAAAAGTTCATGTAAGTTCTTTGCTAATCAAACTAATCTAAAAGTGATTATGTACCTGATCTGCTCAATTACATAATGATGAAAGAATAGTAACAAATTTAAAAATTCAAATTTCTATTAGAGTTAACAATTATTTAATTAGAGCCAAATACAATTACACAACAGAATACATAATTCTCCATTGCTAAGTGGCCGCAGAAGGCCATATATTTTTTCAATTATGGCCTCAAACTCTGCCAGATATGTTAAAGTGTATTCTTAGCATCACACTCAGAAGTACAGTAAGTCCAAACCAACCTTGATGAGAAGAAGTTGACACCGAAGGTAGGCAGCAGAGAAGTCAGCTACTCCTGCCAATTCAGACTGAAGTTCTCCAAGTCTTTGCAGATCCCTATAGTAAACAAAACCACAAGCCAAACATAGGATAAGGATAGCAACAGCAACATAAAAATCATGTCAAAGCATTTTACCATTTTACACCTAGTGAAATGGTCATAAATTTTAAAACAGCATCCAATGCTGAAGTGGTTATAATGAAGTGGTTCACTCACACTGGATAGTAGATTAAGCTGATACAATCCTTTGGAAAATGAAATTGTACTATGTTATAAAAGTCACACATATGGTCAAATATTTTGATTGGTAGCTTTATTCTAAGAAGTAATTCTAAGGAAAATCTTTAATAGAAATGAAATGCTCCATGCCTCAATTACTCATTGTGTGGATTATAGTAAAAATCCAGTAACTAATTAAATATTCAATGGTAGAGGAATTTTAAACATTACTGTATATCCAGTCAATGGAATAAATACTTTATAGTCATCTATACTAATAAAGGGTAATATGCTAACTAGACCAGGAGACCTTCTAGACATCCTTCAGACAAAGCCATGGTGGATGAGGCAGAGTTAGGAGCGATCAAGCCAGGGGGTGAGGGCAGTTGGGATGATCAGGCTGGAGTAGGGGAGGGCAGTTGGGGGCAAGCAGGCTGGTGGAGGGGGGCAGTTGGAGGCAAGCAGGCCAATAGTGGGGGGCAGTTGGGGG
>PVJN01066161.1:0-10069 GCA_004026805.1 Lasiurus borealis
AAGAAAGAAGGAAGGAAGGAAGGAAGGAAGGAAGGAAGGAAGGAAGGAAGGAAGGAAGGAAGGAAGGGTTGTCAGGGCTGGAGGTTAGGTTGGGACAAATAAGGAGAGGTTGGTAAAGAGTACAAACTTTTCAGCAATAAAATGAATTAGGCCTGAGCTAATTAAAACTGGCAACTATAGTTGATTAACACTTGATTGTGAAAGGGAAATTTGCTATGAGAGTAAAACTTGTATGTTCTTGCCAAAACAAACAAGCAAAAAGGATAAAGATGTGAGGCGATAGACATGCTAATTAACTAGATGGGGGCAATCCCTTCAGCGTGTATACATATCCAATCACCACAATGTACTCTTTAAATATCTTAAAATGCTGTCAGTTATACCTCAAGAGAATTAAACGATTTAAGTGCATATTTATTTGGAGGTGGGGATGTAAGGGAAGCAGCAACTGAATGGTTTTCCTCTTTGAAGGGACTTGGTTAGTTAGTGCTCTGCTGATAGCATCAGGAAGTTAAAAATCCAGTAAAATATTTATTAGGTCAAACATAACTAATGTCGCCAAGTTATTTTGTATCAAAGAATCTACAGTGATTTTAAAATGTTTACATCAATACTTATAACTGTATTTCTTCAAAATTCATATAAAATCTCAACTAAGAATATAAAAGGAGTACTTTTTAAATATTTTTATTGATTTCAGAAAGAGAGATAGAAATACCAATGATGAGAGAGAATCATTGATCACTTGCCTCTTGCACAGCCCCCATTGGTGATCGAACACACACCTGGGTATATGCCCTGCCTGGGAATTGAATTGTGACCTCCTGGTTCATAGGTTGATGCTCATGACTGAACCACACCAGCCTGGCACAAAATGATGGCAACTTGTCCTAATGTTCCCTGACATAATGCTTTTTAAATTTACTAAAAGTGATGAATAGATCTGTGAAAATACTAATGCTCCTCGTAATAGGCTAATGGTGGATCAATTTGAATTCCATCATCCTTGTTTCTTAAATTGAATTATAACTTTTTGAGTGATTATCTTTCCTAATTAATTTAGAATTATTTAGGAATGAAGGCTAGAACTGTGAACTTGGTGATTAGTAAATAAAGTACTTTAGAAAGGAAATTTTAAATCAGATTAATTTGGTGTAAGACTACCTAAATCTCATCATTATATCCACGAAATCCCAGTCTGTTGTCTTACTTGCCTTTTCTCCTTACATATTTAGCCATGCCTGCACCTGGCATGGTCTGCTATTACCTTCTAAACTTTTTTCTATTGATTGTATTCATCAAAATGTGGACTTTGAATGATTGCTGAGCTCTATCCATATACACACATTTAGAGCATCTAAAAACTAAAAATAATTCTACTCTTTACATTTTTTTTATCTTTTCACTATTGTAAGACTTATCAATTACTTCTTTCTGTATCCTATTATAGGAATAGCAGCATGAAATAAAATATACGCTGACGGTTCTCAGATTTATTATTGTATTTGTTATATTCACATTTTAAAAAGTGATGTTCCACTGTTAAATTAATCCAAAGAGATTAAATCTCCTTAAAAGGAATTAATCCTCTCAGAGTGGTATTTTTTTTTGCCAGCACTACTTGATCAGATCATAATTGCAGGGGGGCTTTCTGAGCCTGCAACCCTCTATATCTATTCATCTCTTTTAGGTAGAGCTTTTTTCTTAATATCTTAAAATATTGACTTTCTGTCTAATCATTACAATCAAAAGCATTCACATTAATGCATTTCAACGAAAGTATCAACACCAATATAAAACTACTGGAGGCCCAGTGCATGAAATTCACCAGTGTGTGTGTGTGTGGGGGGGGGATGTTTGTATGTCCCTCAGCCCAGCTTGCCCCCTTTCCAATCTGGGACCCCTCGAGGGATGCCCAACTGCCCGTTTAGGCCATCCTTACCTGGCCTAAACGGGCAGTTGGACATCCCTCTCACAATCCAGGACTGCTGACTCCCAACTGCTCACCTGCCTGCCTGATTGCCCCTAATTGCTTCTACCTGCCAGCCTGATCATCCCCTAACCACTCCCCTGCCAGCCTGATCAATGCCTAATTGCTCCTCTGTTGGCCCAGTTACCCCTAACTGCCCTCCTCTGCCGTCCTGGTCACCCCCAACTCCCTCACCTGCTGGCCTGATTGCCCACAACTGTCCCCCCTTGCTAGCCATCTTGTGATGGCCTTCTTGTGTCCACATGATAGCAGCCATCTTTGACCACTTGGGGTGGTCATTTTGTGTGTCAGAGTGATGGTCAATTTGCCTATTACCTCTTTATTATATAGGATATTTTGGATGTAGATTTGATTTATGTACTTGAAAAATCAGTGTGTGTGAACATTAAAAAGTCAAATTTTCATGAATATTAGCTTGAAGTTTTCAACGAAAGTTCTCAGAGAAATCAGCTCTAGTTCTAGCAGTGAGCAACTGTCCACTTGAGTTTATGATTTGCCATCTGTCAAACTTGACTGTGGTTGACACCCAGCGTGAGTCAACAGCAAATCATGGACTTAGTCAGAGGGACTCCATCGAAGACCTGATGTTTGGCTGTATATATTCCATCCTTACCTGGCTATAAACAACCTACTTTATACCTATACAACGTCTCCCTTACCCAGAGAAAGAGAGTTTATTAAGCAAAACACAGTAATGCTTATGTCTGCTCTTACCGTCTTTCCCAGATGCATGTCTGGACAAACTACAAATCTAATTTGATCAAACTCCTGAGCATGTAATCAACATTAACAACTGCTAGACCACACTTTAATTCTATTACCTCACAGAATGGAGGATTCTTGGTTTGTTTTAGAGTAATGGTTGTGCCTATATTCCCATGTGGGCAGTGGACCTAGTCGTGGTCATGGTGCTGTCTGCCCAGGGTTTGGTGAAATCAGGCCCATTAACTATGGAGAGGTGGAGGGTAGAAGAGGTAACACCAGACCCAGGGTAAGGGTTAGATCATGGGCATGATGGACAGTGTGCATGCCCACCATTTCACTCGATTTTTGAGATCAGAACTCTGTTTTCTGACAAGTCTTGCCGTTGATAGCTAGGTAAAGAAATTGGGCAGGGCCTTTATGATAGCTGAATCTGTGTGAAAATTAATAGTTGAATGCATGTTTTACAATACAACAAATTTTCACTCAGACCCTTACAATGAGGAATATATTTCAATTCTAAACTTATTTCATACTCTAATGAAACACCTTTTTTTCTAACTAGCATTTTTTAAGTATATTTTTTGCATCTTACCTATAATAAACAATCCTTCAGGAATACTGAATTACCTCCCTTCCCTAACTCTCTTTAATTGGAAAAGAAGGCATAGACCAGACCAGGTGACCAGACTGTTATACAGTCTCAAAACATTTTATTGCCAATGTTCAGTTAATTTATCTTTCTAAAGTTTCCCTTTAATTAGGTATCCTTAAAAATGTGACATTGCCCAAGAAATAATAACCTCTTGGTCAAATGTACAAGTAAGCTTTTCAGTCTGCAGAGTATACTTAAAAATAGTGTGAAATCTACCCTCATACCCACCACAATTTTTAATTAGAAAGAATGAAAAAGAAATTGTTATTACATGGAAGAGATTAAAACTGTGTGCATTTAAAAATGAAGAATTGTAAACCTGCAAGGATAAAAGTATTTCCATACTAATAAGTTGAATTATTCAAAGGAAAAATGTAATATTTTGTATGGGTTTTAGGGTGTGAATCATTTCCTTTATGATGAAAATGATCATGTTTAATGATGTGAATCATGTTTTTTAACAGTTATGATAAATCTCTTAAACCCAAACTGAAAATTATGTGTCAGAGGCTCTCAAATTAAAAACAAAAGAAACACCCTCCCAGGGCAAGTTAGTAATTTTCAGAAATGTATTATCTCTCAGTTTATGCACTTGAATACCACTTGGTAAATTCACCTGCTGCAATAATGTGTACTTTGGTTTCACACAGAGGGAAAGATATCTCATTATATTCTTTTAATAATTTTAATCCAAATGGCTTAAATGGAGAGAATAATTTTTATCCCGGGTACATTTGGTCACATCTTCAACATGTGCCTGGGACTGACTTTTAAACCTTTGCATAGGACTCTTGGTGTCATATTTGTTTAGTGTAGGTTTAGGGACATTCCAGATCAGATGAATCCTTCTTTACTAGTAAATGCTCACGGATGGAAACCTATATATTGGTCTCTCTCCATATGTTCAGGTCTGCTGAACTGCCCTGATTTCTAGAAATGTGATCATCCACACTGATGATGTTTTATTACTTTACTAGAGGCCTGATGCATGAAATTTGTGCACGGAGGTGGGGAGAGGTGTCTCTCAGCCCAGCCTGCACCCTCTCCAATATGGGACCCCTCAGGGAATGAATGACTTCCAGTTTAGGCCCAAACTGACAGTTGGATGTCCCTCTCGCAATCCGGGACCACTGGCTCCCAACTGCTTGCCTGACTGTCAGCCTGATCACCATCTAACCACTCCCCTGCCTAACTGCTCCCTTGCTGGCCTGGTTGCCCCCAACTTCCATACCTTACAGGCCTGGTCCCCCACAACTGCCCTCCCTTGCCAGCCATTTTGTGGTGGCCATCTTTGACCACATAGGGGCGGCCATCTTGTGCAAGGCCATGAGGGTCAATTTGCATATTACCTCTTCATTATTTAGGATGTTTATGAAACCAAAGGCATTAGGTTATTATTTTACTTAGAATAGGAAGGATTTAGACTTGTTTTTTAGAAGTGTCATTCTGTTATTCTCACCAAGAAGTATAATACAGTGGAATATAATTAGTACCTTATTTCTGTATGGACTTTCTATCCCCAGCTCTTTTTGAGGAAGATTATCCAAGTTCCATTTCTGTTGCCACAGCTCCCATTGACAAAGCATTCGAGTCAGGGTGTTTATTGTTGAAGGGAAGTGCAAAATGGAAGCAACTCCTTCTCTTAAAAAATTATAAGCCAAAAAAAAAATGACTGAATATAAAAATATGATTACAGAATAAAAAATAAATAAAACCACCTGTAGATATCTTACTAGATTATTTTAAATTAACAAACCCTATTTAAAATGGCTTCAAGTAAACAAAATATATATATTTAATAACTAGGTAAGTCAAACCAATCATTTAATTTAATGAAATTTAATTGATGATCCATCTACCTAAGTGCCACTTTTAAGAAAACCCACGCCCTACCTGGTTTGGCTCAGTCCATAGAGCATCAGCCTATGAAACAAAGGGTTCCGGGTTTGATTCTTGGTAGCAGGCTTCTCCCTGGCCTAGACCCTGATCAGGGTTTGTGCAGGAGGCAACCAATCAATGTGTTTCTAGCACATGGACGTTTCTCTCTGCCATTCCCTCTTCCTTCCTCTCTCTCTCTGAAGGTCAATAGAAAAATATCCTTGGGTGAGAACTTAAAAAAAAATGAAAGAAAATTCACATCACCACTGATATTTGTAAATGGTGAGATAATAATACACTTGTTAGTCCAACGAATAGTAAATGTGCATTCCTGAAAGAGCCTTTGTGAATTTAAAATCACTTCTTATTTAATTTTAGGGTAATTTTCCAAAGATCTTTCTTTTCTCATCTGCCAAAGAATTACCAAGGATTCAGTTACATTTTATTTATTCGGGTCTTTTCATAAGATATGTTTTGGAAAACATCTCTAAAATCTATTTTTTTTGGTAAAATTCAGATATATTATACCAACCTTAATCCTTATTGTAAGGCTTAAATAACCCATGTGGACTCAGCTTTGGAGTTCCATAAATGTTAGCTATCATGAAAAGTTTTTATTATTCTATTGATTTTCTTTAATTCACTAATTTAAAAGGTCTTTCAAAACTAACTTTTATTTCTCCTTTTATTTCATATGAACTTTTTCAGTCTCTCTATCCATGATTCTCTTCAGAATAGACCACCAGCAAGGAATGGCAACATGATTAATGTTTTTTTGGTTTTGTTTTAAAAATTTGTAAATACTTTTTAACACATTATCAAGGATTGTCTCTTTTATTTTGTTTCTATTTTCTTTTTGCTTTTCTATATTATTATACAAAGGACTGTATATTTATTAAGCTACTCATAGTAATTTTTAAATAATTTAAAGAGATTATTCAAATATTGCTATGCACTAATAATTATTCAAATTAAATCTACTCCATGGTGGCATTATTGACTTATTTACTTGAGGCATTATATTTGTATGTAGACCTGATAACTTTTTTATTTATCACAACTGTGTTTGTAGTTTAGAGCCTAATATTATATTGTTACTGTGTACTATATGGCTAATTCAAAACTTAGAAACTTGGTTAATATGTCTTCTTTTGAAAATAAATACATAACTTTATTTTGCCTTGCATTATGCTTTCTTAGAAATTGAACCTTTACTATCTCATTAGTTTAACATTTTCACACATATATAATATTTTTTCTTCTTAAGTTAATTCCATTCATGTAATTATGGTTATATAATGTTAAAACTTATGGAGGAGAGTTCACATTAATATTGAATTGTACTTATTTATGTATGAATTTTAAACTTGTTTCTGAAAGTCTTAAATTTACCCTAAGTGCTCACTTTATTGTCTCTAAATTCTAAAACATAAATAAAACCCTAAAATTCCACTTTGAAATTTAGTTTTAATACTTTTAAGTTAGAAGCATATATCATAGAGACAGTCTCCATCGCGCTCTCTCTCTCTCTCTCTCTCTCTCTCTCTCTCTCTCTCTCTCTCTCTCTCTCTTTCTCCCTCCCTCCCACTCTGCCTCCCTCTCTCTCTCTCTCTCTCTCTCTCTCTCTCTCTCTCTCCCTCCTTCCCACTCTGCCTCCCTCCCTCTCCCTCCCTCAACTCTGTCCTATTGCTCTCTCTTTCTCTCAGGTTTGAACTCCAGCTCTACCATTTATAGAGAAATCTTGAACAAGTTGCTTAATATTTTCTTAACTATATTATTGAGTTTGGAAGGATGACTGCTTTTAGGATAAGGGTAGGTAGAAAGGGAGGACATTCTAATAAAGTGACACAGTGAGATGAAATCATGAGCAAGAAGTGGTCAAGAGAACCAGAGAATTATTGACTAAGCCAGATTGATGCACATGTGTGATGGGTGAGGAAATGTTAGGGAATAATAGTTAGATCGGGTGGGTCCACATGACAATAAACCTTGAACATCTGGAAAGAAGTAACAGTTGAGTAGAAGTGTATCATGATGAGAGCTGTTTCCAGAGTTAATTCATTTTTACTATAGAAAGGAGAATAAACAGTGTCATTAAAGCAACAAATTCGCTACTGTATTATCGTGATGTGCAGGAAAGAGAGTTAAACTAAATATAATTTTAAAAAAAGAAAAAGGAAAAAGAAGGAACTGGAACATTGTGAGAGGATTTCAGTGGGAGAATTGCCCGGATGGAGGCTCCTGAGCCCATCACTTCCCAAACATCATTTCTAGTTTCATCTATTCCTCCCCACACCCCTCCCCGACACACACACTGCTTTTCAATAGCAGGGAAGTAACAGTGAGGGGAGAAGCAGCAAATGGGCAGGAGATGTTAGGAGTTGAACAGTCAGGAGAGGGGTTAGTAGCTGTGCACCCTTGAGTGGCCTTTTTTTGTTGCAGGCAGAAAAGAATGCAGTCCTACACTAACTCTTCTTTTTATACCTGTTAACAACATATCTGAAAAACCCCCACCTGCCATAAAATTCACGAATGGGTGGTATTTATTATTAATCACCGTAAACTGATTTAGAGACTATTACTTCCTATTGTTGGGACAGTTGCCATAACCTCAGTTTGGGGGAAAAAAAAGAAGTAAAAATGCTCTGTTACCTTTAAATAAAAGTAAAACCACGAGATATTTCATCTCAAATATGAGGTCATCTAGGGAGACAATGTGTCTACCCAGAAGTGCATACAATTTTTTTTTCTTTTTACCAAGTCTTGCATAAATATCTCTTTCACTGGCTTTGACGAGTCAGACTTGGTTTAATATGGAAATGCGCTTTTCCAGGCGGTACAGACCCCTGGCTTCTAATCCAGTGATAGTGGGGAGTGAAATGAGATTGGAAATATCTTGTCATTTATCGGTACCGGCTTGTTTTATTCCTGGAGCATTAATAATGGAAGAGGAGATGGCGCTGATTTTGTTGTCCTCCGTATAACCAGCCTCTATTATCCTAGCCTTTGTCACCTTGGTGACCACGCTCCCTCCTGACCTTTCTTTACAAAGGAGGTTTTCTTTTCAGCTTAGGAAACCCAAGTGCCTTTATGAGTGTACAGTGTCGTAATAATGCGAAACGGTGCTCCAGAAAGGAAACACAGCAGTGATCCTGTTATGAAAAGCAGCCCGTGTCAGAGATAACATAAAACGCAGTTTCAGTGGGATGGGAGAACATGGTGCCTCATCCACGGGATACTGAACGAGAGATGTTCCTAACCTCATCTGCAGGTAGCTGGCTGTGGGTTCTGATTTGCATTTGCTTGTCATGCTGCTGCTCAGTGATGGACAGTTACTCTTGCCTGCTCTATTGCTAGCACATTTTCTTTTTTTTAATATATTTTTTATTGATTTTTTACAGAGAGGAAGGGAGATAGAAAGTCAGAAACATGGATGAGGCAGAGATATTGATCAACCACCTCCTGCACGCCCCACTGTGGAGATGTGCCCGCAACCAAGGTACATGCCCCCAGTCGGAATCGAACCTGGGACCTCTCAGTCCAAAAGCCGACGCTCTATCCACTGAGCCAAACCGGTCTCGGCACTAGCACCTTTTTTTTACTTTTTTTTTTTTTTTTTTAACAGGGACCCAGTTGTAATTAGTAACTGTGAAGAAATTTTCCCTCCTCCCCTACCTCTGTAGACTGTGAGATTTGAATAAGATGTGTTGTGGCTTGTTTTAGTATTTTTTATTTTTGGTGTTTTTTTGTTTTTTGTTTTTTTTTAGAAAATACTTCTCTCATTAACTTCTATAACTCTAAACCAGATTTCTAGATTCTTAAATACATAGACATGATTTTCTTTCATTTCCTAACTTGGATACTTTGTCTCAAGTTTCTATTAGGGTCGCATGACGCACATCTTCATATGTTGACCCTCATCCAATAATTTCCAAAGCAGCGGCTATCCTGCCCACACCTTGGCCATTCTCGCATTCTTACCTTCATGCTTACGTCTGTGGTAGTTAGCACTCCACCAAGTGGTCAGTAGGCCTGATGTTGCCAGACTCCGCATAAAGAGCGCTGTGATCCAAATTAGTTCACTTAAAAAGCTCTGGTTATTAGATTAATAACAAAACCTTATGCCACCGAGACCGGTTTGGCTCAGTGGATAGAGCGTCGGCTTGCGGACTGAAAGGTCCCAGGTTTGATGCCAGTCGGGGGCAGGTACCTTGCTTGCGGGCACATCTCCACTGTGGGGCGTGTAAGAGGCGGCTGATCAATGTCTCTCTCTCATCGATGTTTCTGACTTTCTATCTCTCTCCCTTTCTCTCTGTAAAAAATCAATAAAATATATTAAAAAAAAAAAAAACACCTTATGCCATAGGCATGGACACATGATGAAACACAGAAAGTATATGCAGTCCCAGACAACCCTCTGTTAGCCACGACACAGGTTGTAGTGCCTGCTCCTGGTTCCTGGCTCCACAGGGTGGGTATGCTTGCACTCTGCAAAATTAGAGCCAGGACCACATTAGAGATCATAACCTCCTCACTTAGCAGTTGATGAAACCACTTCCCAGAGAAAATATCCCCTTTTCTAACCGAGGTCACTGTGAGACTTGTGTCAGTATAAAGACAAGAATCCAAGGTTGCCGAGACCAGTTTGGCTCAGTGGATAGAGCTACGGCCTTCGGACTGAAGAGTCCCAGGTTCGATTCTGGTCGGGGGCATGTATCTTGGTTGTGGGCACATCTCCAGTGGGGCATGCAGGAGGCGGCTGATTGATGTCTCTCTCTCTCATCGATGTTTCTCACTCTCTATCTCTCTCCCTTCTTCTCTGTAAAAAATCAATAAAATATATT
>PVJN01066162.1:0-10054 GCA_004026805.1 Lasiurus borealis
AATATATTTTATTAAAAACATTGATGAGAGAGAGACATCAGTCAGCGGCCTCCTGCATGCTCCCCACTGGGGATGTGCCCCGCAACCAAGGTACATGCACCTGATCGGAATCAAACCTGAGCCAAACCGGTTTTGGCTGGATATTTCTAACATCATTCCAGGGCCATACAAAATCATCAGCTCAAAAAGAAGCCTGCTGGCCGAAACCGGTTTGGTGACTCAGTGGATGGAGCATCAGACTGTGGACTGAAAGGTCCCAGGTTCGATTCTGGTCAAGGGCATATACCTTGGTTGTGGGCACGTCCCCAGTAGGGGGTGTACAGGAGGCAGCTGATCCATATGTGTCTCTCATTGATGTTTCTAACTCTCTATCCCTCTCCCATCCTCTCTGTAAAAAATCAGTAAAATATATTTTTAAAAAGTAGCCTGCTGTATTTGGTCAAACATTTCATTAACTCTCCGAATGCCGTGTCTGGGCCAGGCCAAATGGTTTCGAGGGCCTCACACAGCCCATGGTCGGGATGTTCCCCACCCCTGCCTCCAAGGCAGAAGCGGGCAGATGTCTTTAACATTTTGTTTACTCAGTGATTTCCTGTTTCAACCAGCTCAGTGAGCCGGCAACTCATTGGTTCTGATGGTAGTGGGCTCGCTGGGGCTTCCCTGGCCCACCTGCTGACCCAAGGGGCCCAGCGGGGTGGAGATCCTGGCTCAGAGGAGACTGGGACCAGGCGGTTCCCTGTGATCAGCGGGGTGTCCCATCCCCGCCCGCTCCCCTTCCGCCCAGAGCCCCAGGCCTAGAGGGTCAGGGATGGTCTCCTAGCAACAGTGGCAGCTCTGAACGGGCCCAGCTGAAATAGCCACACCCACCCAAGACAGGGCAGAGCTGGGCCCTTATCTCTGGATATTGGCTAAAGCGGCTTCCAGGGAAAGCAGCGGCGAAGACGCCCGGAGTAGGGTTCCGCCAGGACCAGACGGCGGCCCGGTGTGTGAGCCCAGGCCACCCACTTCTTCCCGGGCTGCCCCCGGCTTGTCCAGCCCGGCCCTCGCCGCCTCTGTGCGGTCACTCGCCCTGAGAGTGAAGGACGCGCTCATTTAAGATTCGAGCCAGCCCCGCGGAGGGGTGGGCCAGGCGACACCCGCTGCCTGCTGCTTCCTGAGGGCGGCGGTTCCGCCCGAACCTGCAGGATTCCGGGTCGTCCGTGAAAGCAGCCCCCGTCCCTGTGCCGGCTCGGTTGGCGGCGTGGGTCGCGCTGGTGGAGGTGCGATGAGCAGCTGGCACAGTCCCTCCCCGCGCGGCTGCAGGCTCGGGTGGTTTCGCACGGCCCACGCGTCGCCGTCTTTCAGGGCCGTTGCATCACGCTCCCCGCGCCCTCGCTGTGCTTGTTATTCCCCAGGTCTCTCCCTCCGGGAACGGCGGCACCGTCCGCCGCCGCAGCCGCTGAGGGCTCTTCCCACGAAAACCCCGGGAACGCTGGAGGAGCAGCGCGGGTGTGGTGGCTCTGGCACTGGCAGGCGTGGGGCCCAGACCCCACTGGAGGCCGGCGGGGAAGGAGCGAGCCCCGGGCAGGTGTTCTCGCGGAATGGGAGCGGCGTGGAACACCACAGGCCGCGCTCAGTGAGGCGGAGGCGGTGGAATCGACCCTAAGTAGCTGGCGGCCCCGGCAGGTGCGGCACAATGAGGGGGGCGAGGCTGAGCTGGCGCACGGCTGCCGCCTTTCGTCCCTAATCCCGAGCCGGCGTGGTTAGAGGCCAGTGCAGCCCGCCTCCGCGCCGGGGAAGGAGCAGGAGCCCAGGCTGTGTGTGTGTGTGTGTGTGTGTGTGTGTGTGTGTGTGTCTCCCTCCACCCCTCTCTCTCAGCTGTCCATTTACTTTTATCTGGAAAGGAAAACGGCAACATCCAAACGGAACCGGCATTTCTCGGAGGGAGGGCCAGGCCAGAGGGGTCTGGGGCCACACGGAGGGCAGGGTCAGCTGCTCACCAGGTTGGAGTGTCTCCCTCTGGCGCTGGATTTGGAGCATCAGAAAAATGAGTGGCTCCCTCCTCCCGAAAGCTCGTTGGTCATTTTCCAAGGTTGCTTGCCATTGCAAGAGCAGATGCAGTGGGGGGTTAGGGGGAGGATGTGGGGGGGAGCTGCAGTGCAGGGCCAGCGCCAGGCAGCCCACGGGCCTGGTCCCTGGCCGGTCGGGAGGGCCTGCTCTGTTCTGGCTGCTGTCTCCCTAGAGCAGGGGTCGGCAAACTGCGGTTCTAGAGCTGGGTTTTGCCGCTCTGTTGACTAATGAGTTTGCCGACCACTGCCCTAGAGCCTGGCCCAGGGGGGTGCTCCATACGTGTTTCTTGAATGAATGAATGAATGAATGAGTTGGCGTTTGTTGGCTGGTGTGTGTACAAAGCTTTAGTCGAGAGGAATGTCACTGAAGCTGGTGGACCCTCGGTGGGTGTGACGTTAGTGGTAGCGAGCCCGTCGCAGCCTTCCTTGCTCCCCCTTTGTTCCGGCACCGTTTCCCAAGGCGGGGGGCGGAGTCCCCCCCAAGAGCTGTGCAGTGGGAAGCCAGCTGTGTCCCCAGGCTCCAGTTCCTGTGCCCTAGCACGAGTTTGCTGTAGGGCGGTCACCGGCATCGCCCTCGTTTTCCCCTTTCCGGTTCCCTGCCGAACCGGCGGCACCGCCGTGTGAGCTGGGAGAGCGCGGGTCCCCGTCCCGGCGGGTGGTTGGTGTCAGGGTGTATCTTTGGTGCCGCTGTTGCACAGAGTATGGGAAACCTTGCAGGAAGCTAATCTTCGGAGCCTTCTAGCAAGCTGTTAACAGTTAACCGACTGTGGCCTGAGGCCGGAGATGCTGATTCCTGTAGATTAGGCCGAGCAAGCGTGCAGTGATAGGCCTGTTGGCGGGGCCAGGGCTGGGCCTCGGCGTGAAGGCACCGTTCTCTTAAGGGTGCGTGTGAGCTCCCCTGTCATTTCATTAACGGGGCAGGCCTTCTGGTCACGGCAGCCAGGCTCTGGCAGGACGGCCCCAGCTCAGCGTCCTGAGAGGCGAGTCCTCCAGGCGTTCTTTCCCAGGAGACCCGGGCGTGGACCCAGGGCGGGCAGGCCTGGCAGGCCTGGCCCCAGGTGTGGTGGTTTCCTTCAGACCCCGGGGGTGGGGAGAACCGAGAGCGAGAGAGGGCCCCTTTGAGTGGGGAGACGGGTCTGGCCACCTACAGTCACCCCATCGGGAGGAGCCCCAGAGAACCCCGTCCTCCGTCCCCATCGCCACATCCAGCAAGAACTGGAAGGCAAGGGGCCTGCTGAACTGGTCCATGGCCCGTCTCAGCCAGCTGGGCCTTGGGGCCCAGAGCAGGATGGAGACAGACGGACATTCCAACACCGTGTCAGCGCCCTGGGGCTGCCACTGACTGCAGCCTCCCTGGCTTACGGCAGGGGCAGGGAATGTCCGGCCCGTGGGCCGAATGGGGCTCGTGCAATCATTTGGCCTTGCAAAGGCATTAGGGGTAATTAAATATTTGACCAAATACGGCAATCTACTTTTTATTTTTTAATTGATTTTTTACAGAGAGGAAGGGAGAGAGAGTTAGAAACATCAGTGAGAAACATCGATCAGCCGCCTCTTGCACAACCCCCACTGGGGATGTGCCTGCAACCAAGGTACGCGGCCTTGACCGGAATCGAACCCAGGACCCCCCAGTCCGCAGGGTGACGCTCCATCCACTGAGCCAAACTGGTTTCGGCAGCAAGCTACTTTTTAAGCTGATAATTTTGTCTGGCCTCCCAATGACGTTATAAATGCCCAGGAAAAGCCCCCCCCCCCCCCCCCGTGCCTTAAAACAAGAACGACTCTCCCAGTCCCAGAGGCCTGAGGTCTGAAACCCGGGCCCACACCCGCCCTGGAGGCCCCCCTGGGGGTGCTCCTCCGCTCCCGCGCTTGTGGCCCGTCACTGCAGGCTCTGCCTCCGTCTTCACGCAGCCGCCTCTGGTCCGTCTTGTCTGTGTGTCTCTTACCAGGACTGAATCGTGGCTGATTCAGGGCCACTGCGAACACCCAGGGAGATCTGGTCTCCAGACCCTTAACTTGTCACATCTGCAAAGACCCTTTTCCCAAACAAGGCCATGCTCCCGCGATCCAGGGGTGAGGATGTGGACACATCTTCTAGGGGGATGCCATTCAGTCCACTCCAAGCTCCCCTTCGCTCCCAGGAGTGCAAACTCGGTTGTGACAGAACAGCCCCCAGCCGCATGTGTGATGCCTCAGGTCTCCCCGTGCCCCCCCCCCTGCCCCCCCCCCCGCCACACCACCCTGTTTTTGATTAACAGTTAGACCTGAACAAGCACGGTGGACTGCAGTACAAAAGCACTCACGCCAGAGGTATGCGCTGACCACCCTGCAGTAGACACTTCATGTGGGTGGAGCGGGTGGCGTCTGGCGTGTGGGTCCCACCTCCACGGAGCTGTGCCTCGGAGACACCCTGCCATGACGTGGGCGAGATTGTGCGGCTCGTGTGGGGCTGAGCGGTGGGCGAGGGGCCTCCCTGCGTTTTTATGCTAAGCACCGCAGCCCACGTCTCCAGTTTAAAGACTCCCAGCACCACCAGGCCTCTCTGTGTGTGTGTGTGTGTGTAAATTCATTAACGCTCAGTCATGCCCCTGACTTTGCTATAAGGACTGAATTAGTGTCAGGGGGGCGCAGGGGACTGCCCGAGCACGTTGTCCTAGAAAGGTGAGCTTGGCCGTGTGGGCACAGTTCTCAGAGCTGAGGTAGCCGGGCCGCCAGTGCCAATCAGAGTTCCGCGTTGCAGAACCTTCTGCAAACCCAAGCGCCGTCCTCACGCGTCTCCTGTGTAACCATCGCATGTGTCATTCGGCGGGGTTTACACGTGTTTTCTTTTTGACCTTTATTTCCTGCCGTATCCCTTCAACCAAATAAGTAAATAAACAACGGCTAGTGCGTGTGAGGTGGAAAGTGAGTGCGTCCTGTGGGAACGTTTGCTGTGAGCATCCCAGAGAGAGAGGGCTGGGCGTTCCCCCTGGACAGGTACCAACACCTGTTTTCCTTTTCAAACCAAGACATTTCCCTGCCGCCTCTCTGCCCGCTGGCTCTTCTAATACCGAACAGGTTTGCCTGTTTTTATTTTTTAAATATATTTTTATTGATTTCATAGAGGAAGGGAGATGGAGAGAGATCAGTGATGAGAGAACCATCGATCGGCTGCCTCTTCTAGCTCTCCATTGGGGATCCAGCCTGCAACCTGGGCATGGGGCCAGGGCCTCCTGGTTCCTAGGTCGAGGCTCAACCACTGAGCCACGCTGGCTGGGCCAAGTGTGTCTATTTTTCACTGAAAAATAACTTTTTCAGTAACCTGGTGCATGTTTATTATATACAAACACAAAGAGGAAAGGGACACGGTCACCCCGTGCCGAGGTCACAGCATTCAGACAGCGCTGCTCGGGGGAGACCAGTCGGCAGAAACAGCCCCCGTCCCTCGGATCCTGCCGTGAATGCTGCTTCGCGCAGCTCACGCTGCTTCCGTGGTGAGCAGAAAGGGGAACTGCAGGGAAACCGCGCACAGCGATAAAAGACGCTTCCGTACCGCAGCGCGATTATTTCCTGAAAAGATTTCTCTCTGGTTAAGAAAAAAGGATCATGAGAACCATCAAGGGTTGGCGACAGTTTTCGATTTCAGACGCCGGCTGGCTCAGCACCGCGGCTCCGCCGTGCGGGGCCCCTCCCGGGGTCTCAGGTTCCCGTACAGTGGGCGCAGCGGCGAGGCTGGGTCCGGGAGTCGGGCTGTGTCCCCCAGAGCGCGGCCCGGGGCCTGGCTGAGCGCCGTGGGCGCTGTCCCCCCAGTTCACTGCAGCGTGTCCTCCCGTCTCCTCACCAGGCAGCGGGCAGCAACCCTGAGGAGGAGTTTTTCTGCATCAGCTGAGCCGTGCCGTGGGGCCCGCGGGCGGGAGCGCTTTTGCCAGCTGCTGAGCCAGAAGCTCCCGCCACTGCAGCCCGTGTCCACCTGCAGAGGCTGCGGGTGTGGGCTGGCAGCCACTCAGAACGCACTGACTTTTTAAAATGCGAAAACACGGTGCCCGAGGGATATAAGTTACCGCTGGCTCGGTGGGCCTCAGCTGAAGAGTTACGTGGCCTCTTCTTCGGGTGGTGGCTTTGCCTCTCCCTCTCGCTCATGCACACGAACTGCCGTTTGCTTCTAGCCTGTTGCTTCCTTGAGTTCCCCTCCTCCGGGACTTCCTAGCGCGTGGCAGTGACTGTGACCTGACTCTGACCCTGCGGGAATAAGGTGGCTGAGCTGACGCCTGCTGGGCGCGGGCCTGGCCGTGGTGATCGTGTTCCAGCCGGGCAGACAGCGCCAGAAAACACACTCCGTGCCCATTGCAGTTAGTGGCCGGAAGGGCACCGTGACCCAGCGTGGCTGCCAGCGTGCCGTGTCCGGGTCGCGTGGTATTTGCATGTTTAGTGTTAAAAGAAGTTGCCGAGCCGTTTCTAGAGCGGCGTATGGGGGGTTATGTGTTTCCCTTTGTTCATTCTTTGAAATGCTCGGCAGTGGAAGGAAAGACCTCGGGACACCGCCCCGTGTGGGCCAGCGCTCGGGGGGGTTGGGGCAGAGTGAGCCCCTGCTGGGCCCGGCCAGCAGCAGGGGGGGGCGGGGAGGGTTGGCTGTAGATTCCTAGCGCTGATGCTGAGCTGGAGGCACCTCTCCCTTTGATCTCTGTTAAGCTGCGCCCACTCTTCAGGGCCCGTTCATCTGTGTGTCCTGCTGCAGGCCTGGGGCCATGAGCCTGGTCTTTGTTCTCTTACTCCACTAAGTGGTGCGTGTGCTCTTCTACATGTGTGCATGCATGCATGTGTGTGCACACAGGTCAGTGAGTGTGCTGGGAGCCGTGTGGGAGTCTGGTGAGCATGGCTGGAGGGGGTCAGTGGTGGCAGTGCAGCCAGGGCCCTACCCTGTGATGGAGAGGAAGGAAGCAGTGAAAATAGACGGGGTGGGGGGTGAGGAGGAGGGGGTGAGCAGGGAGGACTGGCACAGGCTTGAGGGAGAGAACGGGCAAATAGTGGGGACTGCGTGCCGCTGAAGCTCAGGCCCAGAAAGCGGGTTGCAGTGGGTGAAAGGAAGCGAGGTCCAGGCTGGTGGGCTTCTCCTCCTCCTCCCAGCTAACCCCACCTCCGGAGAGGCAGGAAAGGGCAGGAGGAAACCCCTGTGGGGTCCACTCGCTGGATGGTTGGTGGTGACCAGCAGCCGGGGAGCTGCGGGGGGCGGGGTGGGAACGAGTAGAGCAGGGGCACCCGCCACCTTCCCGGGCCCCAGGCCTGACAGTCATGACGTCCGCCCACTGGCCCCTCCAGCAGTGGCTCTTTAACGGCCCCTGGAGCAACAGACACCGGCTCTGAAAAAACCCACTTCCTCCTGGGAGGGCTAAGGCGCTCCAGCCAGCACAGCCACTGAGCGCGGTCGGTCGGGTCAGGGGACAGAGCCCGCCCCGCGGCTCGCTGGGAGGGAGGTGGCTCGCTCTTTCAGAACGGAAGCAGCAGCCACACTAGAGAGCCGCGGGGCCAGCAGGGGTGGCCGTGAACCGATGCGCTGGGGTTCTCACCGCCCTGTGTGTCCCCTGCAGACACAGAACGTCCAGCTTAACAAAGAAATGACGCTCGCCAGCAACCGGAGCCTGGCCGAGGGAAACCTCCTGTACCAGCCCCAGCTGGACGCGCGGAAGGCGCGCCTGACCCAGAAATACCAGGAGCTGCAGGTGCTGTTCGAAGCCTACCAGATCAAGAAGACCCAGCTAGGTAACTCAGGGCCAGCGGTCAGGGATGGAGTTGGGAGCCCTTCCCAGCTGCTGCGACCGTGAGAGAGAGCGTCTTGTGGGGAACCTCAGAGGAAGAGGGCGGCCTGAGGGTGTTCTCCACTGGTGCACCATTAGGCCCTCGGAGTTAGTGTTGAAATGCTCATCACCGAGACGTTGCATTTTAATGTCACATTTAATTTCCAGCCATGAGGAGAAGTGGGAACGGAAGAGAGTCCTGGGTGCTTTGGGTAGGTTTCAGGGAGACTTCTAGGTTAGGTGGCTAAAAATCACCCCCTTAGCCAAGACCGGTTTGGCTCAGTGGATAGAGCGCCGGCCTGCGTACTGAGGGGTCCCGGGTTCGATTCCGGTCGGGGTCACGTACCTTGGTTGTGGGCACATCCCCAGTGGGGGGTGTGCAGGAGGCAGCTGATGGAGGTTTCTCTCTCATCGATGTTTCTAATTCTCTGTCTCTCTCCCCTCTCCCTTCCTCTCTGTAAAGTCAATAAAATATATTAAAAAAAAAAAAATCATCCCCTTAGAGGTCACATGGGCATTGGGTAGCTTAGTCCCCCACTGTCACCATAATTTTGGTAAAAATGGGCCAGAACACACCTAGCCAGACAATGAAAGGGAAGCGGCCACATGCCTGGTACATAAGGTTGCAAACTGCACAGCCTCTGGGCGCGACAGACACGCACACCCCACCCCGGGTGTGCCAACCCCCAAGCGGGCATTGATGTGGCTCGGAGGCTGTGGCTTTACCGATAGCTGGACTTGGGGACCATCTGCGTGTCCATGATGGGCTCCACAGGGTGGCAGGCAGGAAGTGCAGTGTCTTGAGGGGAGTGCGGAGCAGGTCACATGCTCAGTATCAATCCTGTCCTCCAAGGGGCGGAGGGACCTGGGCAGTGGGGCGAGGTGCACCTGTCCTCCCAGATTTGGTCTCACTGCCTGGAGGGTCCTCCGCAGGTGGGACTGCGTCGCCTTTCTGGCTGCAGTGCTCGGGCTTTGAAGCGGGAGTGGGAGGGATGGACGGTGGCTGAGAGAGGCTGGACCCCGTAGTTTCTAAGGGCCAGCCCCCCCTCACCCTGCCTCTGGTTTCTTCCAGACAGACAGCCCAGCAGTGCGTCCTTAGAGACCCTGTTAGCGCTTCTTCAGGCCGAAGGAGCCAAGATTGAGGAGGACACGGAGGTAAAGAGCCAGGGTCCCTGCCCAGTTCCCTCAGGGACGGCGAGCACCGCACCCCGAGGCCAGGAGGTGCTGCCTCCCAGGCTGCTGAACCGAGTGGCCCGGGGGCTAGGGGTGCAGCAGGGAGGGGGTCCTCAGGTGACGGGTGCATGCTGTGCTGACTTAACGAGGGTCTCCTGGGCGCTGGGGTGCCATCTGCTCCCAGTCAGCAGGTGGGAAGTGCCCACGGGACGCAGCCAGCTGAGCGCTGGAGGCTGGAGCCTCACGAAGCGAGGAGTCTGGGGGGCAGCTGTAGCCGCGAGGCTGGCAGTGGTGGCCCAGGTGGGAGCCTGGTGGGCACGAGCTGGTTTCGGTCCTGCTGAGCCCACGTGTCAGGATGCAGCAAACGGCTGGGGCTGCCGTAAGGAGAGTGGGAACTGGGTGCGGTGCAGTGCTCCAGGCCGAGGGGCCCCTGCATCCTGAGGCCAGCTCTCCCCAGCCTGTTGCTGTACCGCTGGTGGTTGGGAGGGAGGCCCGTGGGGTCAGCCAGGGCCTGCCGTGCAGAGCTGTGGTGGACAGGAGGAGGGGCCCCGAGTTGGAAGCTGGGGGTGTCTCTCCCAGCCCGCTGGGTGGTGGAGGGAGAGTCCTCCCCTCAGGGCTGGGCTGTCCCTGTGACTAGTGTCTCCTGCTGCTTTCAGAACATGGCAGAGAAGTTTCTCGAGGGAGAGCTGCCTCTGGACTCCTTCATCGATGTCTACCAGAGCCAGCGGAAACTGGCCCACGTGCGCAGAGTGAAGATCGAGAAGCTGCAGGAGATGGTGCTAAAGGGGCAGAGACTTCCGCAGGCCCCGGCCCCGCTACCGTCCAGGATGCCCGAACCCATGCCCGCCGTCCCGGAGGCTAGTGGCCCCCCCGTCATGCCTCGGCGCATCCCGCCCCCGGTGCCCGCAGGACGCTTAGCCACGCCGTTTACCGCTGCCATGGGCTCAGCACAGGCCCCGCTGTACCCTCCCCTGCCCCCCCGCATGGGCCTCCCCGCGCAGTTTGTGTCACCTTACCCACCCCCTCTCCCCCAGAGACCCCCGCCCCGGCTGCCTCACCAGC
>PVJN01066163.1:0-10068 GCA_004026805.1 Lasiurus borealis
GGAGGGAGGGAAGGAAGGAAGGAAGGAAGGAAGCCACAGCCAGTGAGGCTAAGAATTCCAGCTTTAGAAGAAATAAACCTGTGACCCAGGCATCATCCATCACAACAGCCTGTCACCGATGACTGAGGTTGAACGCCCCTCCCCGGAGACAGCACCAATCACACCCTCTCGCTGGGCGGAGGTGAGGATGCGATGAAATAGCGCCTTGTTTGTGAAGGAGGGCACGGCCCCAGGGCCAGGGCCAGCCTCCCTCATTAGCAGCCGCCGCCGCGGTCCCGGGACCGATGGATCACACGGAAGCCGTAACCGCGAAGAGGCCTGACCAAGCCACGTCGTCCATCACCGTGGCGGCTCGTAAATGCCAAAGACACCCCCGTGTTCCGAGTCTCGTCCGCCCTTTGACAGCCCCTCAGCCCCAAAGACGCCTGTTCTTTCACTTCCCTTCCTCCACGTGAGATGGGTTTCTCTCTCTCTCAGGAAAGGGCTAATGGCTGCTGTCTCGACCTGTAAGGGTCCCTGAAGCACTGCTTCGGGTCTGAAAGCCTCTCTTCTCTGCTTCGAGAGGCTGGCATCGCACTTGAGGGGCCGGGAGAAGGTTTCCGTCTCCATTTGAGAGGCGTGATTCGCCCAAACGAGGCCTGTCTATTAAGGGAGGAGGGGGGTCTGTGCCTGGGCTCGTCCCCCTGTGTGGCAGCCCCCCGGACCCGCATGCCCCACCTCTCACCCCGCCGGGTGCCCTCCCGGTCTCAGGGATTCTTCTTAAAAGACACAGACACAATATAAACTTCTGAAAGGAACAGACACACTCGCACACACATAAACACATATATACACACAAACACACACAAACATACACACACAAACACACACACATACACAAACACATATACACACAAACACTCATGCATACACATATACACATACACAAACACACATACACAAACATACACAGCCTTTTTTAAAAAATATATCTTACTGATTTTTTACAGAGTTTTTCATGCCAGGCCCGAGTGGCTCAGTGCCTGAGCATCAGGCTGTGAACTCGTAGCTCACCGCCAGGGCACAGGCCTGCCTGCAGGGTTGCAGGCTCAGTCCTCGGTGCGGGGCCTGCGGGAGGCAGCCAGTCACTGATTCTCTCCCATCATTGATGTTTGTCTCTCTCCCTGTCCTTCTCCCTCCCTCTCCGAAATCGATAAGAATGTATTTCTAAAAAAATATATTAAAAAAAAATAAAGGATTACTTGTTGAAAAGAAAAAAGAGAAAGGTTTCCATTTACAAGAAACTGTCTCAGTTCCTGGAGGAGAGCGTCTGTGCGGCTCTCGGTCGTGGGGAACAGGAGCCATTCGCTGAAGGAAATGTTCTTTCTGAAGAGGGTCAGCACCCGGATTGTTCCCGGTCTCTCTTTCGGAGAAAGCTCTCCACCGTCTCCTTCTTCAGAACAGATTGCTTCCTTCCCGACGGGTCTGCCCCGTCCGTTCCCGCTCCGTCCCCATTGTTCCGTGTCCCCGCTGTGCTGTGCCCTGTGAGGCACACGCCAAGCTCGCTCCCAGCCGTTTCCTGGGAGTTCGGCTTCCCGGTAGCGCCTTCTTGTGGCTTCAGCCCAAATAAGAGCGCGGACACACCTCCACCCTCACGCTGAGCGGTGCATAAGGGGTGCTCACTCTGCCAGGGGGGCACCGGCCTCGGGGCTGGCAGCCTCATCCGGCCGGAGGCTCAGAGGCTGAGAAGCCTGTCGTGCTGCAAGGCACACAAACTGGGGAAACTGAGGCACAGAGGCCAGCCACCCTGGCTTTGAGCCCTCCCGATGACAGGCGACTCAGCCGTTCCCAGGCAGCCCTGGAGGGGTGGGCCTTGGGGTCAGCACGCCCGCAGGTTTGGGACTCGGAAGCCTAGAATATCTGCTGCCTTCCCCGGACAAAGAATGAGGCGGGCTTTTCCAGGTGCCAGCGGAAGGTGGGCATTTAGGTGCCCGAGATTCTGTCCTGTCCCAGGAACTTCCCCCTGGGACCCAGTCTCTCTGCCTGTAAAATGAAGGCAGACCCCCTGGACACCCTCCACCCACCGCCCCCTCTCCCCTGTAACATGTGTTTTGCTGAGGCTGCATATGTTGTTTTGTTCGCTTCTCTTCAGGGGCAGGGTGGTTGCAGTCCATTTGAATTCTATCGGAAGCCAGTTCCAGCACGTCATAACTGCAAGAGTTTCGTCGAAAGGTCGATGGAACTTGGGGACTCAACAAGGGCTGAGTCACATATGTGTTTACCTGTTGGGAATGGCTGAAGGCATCCCCAAACCTGAAAAAAAAAAATTGTTTACTGCCAGACAGCTGAGGGCATCTTAATCTACATGTGGCTGCCTCCTACTGGCCAAACACCTGAATAGCCATAGGCTATTCCCCAGTCTGACAATAGATTCTGTAGACAAAACCCTACCCTTTGAGGTGTATTATCTCCACCTTGCCTTGGGACAATTTGTGTCAATAAAAAGCAAGGGGTCCTGAGACAAGGAGAACTTAGTTTTTTTCAGCCAAACTCCTCTGCCCCCCCCAAAATGCCTTTCAAAATTATGTTTCATCTCTGGACTCTTATTTAATTTACGCACAGCCCCTTCTCCAGATTTCTGAACCCTTCTAGATGCTGGGTCAAGACCACTGGTGCTAAATAACGCCCAACGTCCAGCATTAGAATTCCTCTAAGGTGGCCAGTTCAGACACAGGCCCCGAGACTCCTCATGGTCTTAAACACGTATGACTCACACAGGTATGTACTTGCTGGGTCCCTATAGGCTTTTGAGGTTGCCAGTCGGGGGTTAAATTCTCTCTGGGACCCATATCAGAGGGGAGAGGGGATTCTTTCCGCCTGGGATGCCTGAATCAAGGAGACACCAGAGCCTTCGAGGGCAGAGGAAATGAGTGGTTGCTGGCCCTGCTCTTTCTCGGGGTCCCGGGACCCCAATACCAGGGCCAAGGGGGCTGTGCTGGGAAGGCGAGGTGGGTGCTCGCTGCTGTCAATCACAGAGGTGAGCCATGGTGGGGGTGCCCACCCTGGGGAGGGAACATCCGCAGAGCAAGCTCCCAGCAGCATCCATCCGCAGCTGCACGGGTACCCGCTCAGGGAGGCGGGCACTGCCGGTGGCGCTCTTCCAAGCGGGTGAGGCTGAACCCGCTCCGCTGGATGCAAAACAGCCTTGACGGCGGCGTGAGTGTCAACCTTGACGGATTCGGCCTTGACGGAGCCAGCTCACCGCTCCCTTTGGCTGCCGGTGGTTGTCATAGTGACAAGCTCTCACTGCCTGATCCAAACTAACTTCTTAGCGGGGACGGGAAGCCAGTTGCCAGCTGCGTGCGTCGAGGACACCCCAAGACTGCATGGCCAACACCCGTGGGGCCCCCAGAGGTCCTGCCGAGTATGCAGGGCCCCGTGTCTTCAAAGGGTGTGACCGGCCTTCCTTTCCTTCCACATGCCCCATGCCCCGCTCGGTGACCCCATCACCACAGCTGGTCCTCCCCGCGGGCAGCGAGACGCTGGAAAGCAGGCAGGCAGCAGGTGGGCCCAGACAATGCCAGGATGCTCAGCCCGGTTCCGCTCAGCCCCAATGAGAACGCAGGGGAGCACATTGGGGAGGCCGTCTGGAGCGCCTGCCGGGGAGCGCAGGGGGGAGGGGAAATGGGCCTCAGGCCTGTCTCCGCGGAACCCCTCACAAGAGGCGGGTCATTTAGGAGGAGAAATCAAACGGTGAAATAATATTAACAGCTTCTTCTCCCCCAGTAGGTACACTGGATGGGAAGCTGAGGTATAAGGTGGCTTAGAGCGCCAGGAACCGGAATGGAGGGAGCTAGTCAACCACTTGCGTTACTGGACTGTGTGTCTGCATCGGGCTCTGTGCATCCGTCCGCTTTCTACGACGATGCTGCTGCTGCACGCCGCGGCTGCGTAACAACCTCGCTGGCACTCGCTTTCCATTCACAAGTTTGCAGGCTGGGGCGCAGGTCAGCTTCACATGGGTCTCATTCTCAGACGGAACAGGTTGCTGGGGCAAACTCTTGGTGGCAAATGGCAGAGGAGGCAGGCAATCCATGCCCGCCTGCTCAGGTCTCACCCATTGGCCTTCCTCTGAGTGAAGCAAACCCAGGCCAAAGACATCGGGGTGGGAAACAGACTCCCCCTGGGGGGAGCCAGGGCAAAGGCTGGGGAGGAAGAATTCTGGACAGACACGGCAACCTGGCACCCACAGGTAGCCCAGGAGAACGTCCCCACCAGGGCACGGCCAGGATGCCGGCTCTCCAGGCGATGCCGGGACCGGCGGGGGACGACCCTCTTCGGTGACCGCCTGTCCGCTCCGCGCCACCTTTCTTCGTCTCCGTTCCGCAGCAAATCCAATTACATCCTGCTGACGGGGCGCTCTCCCGGGTGACTTTGCCGGCTTGGCTCTGAGACAGGAGGTCGCGTCCATCGTTCAGCTCCGCAAGGTGAGTCTTCTTCCCTTCCCTCTCCCCGCCCCCCCTCCCGAAATGCTTCCAGACAGGCCCGCTTCCACCCCGTCCCCAGGAGAAGGCACCTCTAAACCTCCATGTCCTCCCTGAACACGGAACCTGCCGGGCCGGGCCTGGGCCTCCCAGACTCCGGCACCGGAGGAACACGCGTTGGCGGTTGATAAGCCACCCGGTCCCTGGTATCCTGTTACACAGCCCGCGTGGACGGAGACAACTGCCAGAAACCCATCCCTGTCTCACTGATAGAAAGTGTGGACAAGGAACTGGAAGGCTGGTCAACCTAGAAGCGCTGAAAGGTCAGAGCCAGCCACCTCCTATCTAATTGAGTCAGTGGTAGCTGAAGCAACTTCCTCACCAAACAATCATGTAAATCCTTACCGATAAGATAATCTGCCTGTGACTAGAATTGCCTGTTTCAGGGCAAAGGGTGTATCCCAAACCTGAATAAAAGGGATGGCACAACCGAAGGAAGGGGTAGTCTTTCCACTAGAGCAGCAGTTCTCAACATGCGGGTTGCGACCCCTTTGGGGGTCGAACAACCCTTTCACAGGGTCGCCTGAGACCATCGGAAAATGCAGATATTGACATCACGATGCATCACAGTAGCAACATTTCATGGTTGGGGGTCACCACCCCATGAGGAACTGTATGCGAGGGTCGCGGCCTTAGGAAGGTTGAGAACCACTGAGCTAGAGGAAGGCTCCCACCTGGCTCTCCACTATTGCCAAATTAATGCTTTTCTAGTCTCTCTCTCTCTTTTTTTTAATTACTGTGACATTTTTAAATACATTTCTTTATTGATTTCAGAGAGGAAGAGAGAAGGAGAGAGAGATGGAAACATCAATGATGAGAGAGAATCATTGACCGGCCGCCTCCTGCACGCCCCTCACTGAGGATCAAGCCCACAACCCAGGCATGTACCCTTGGCCAGAATCGAACCCAGGCCCCCCCCCCCAGTCCGCAGGCCGACGCTCTATCCACTGAGCCAAGCCAGCTAGGGCTCTAGTCTCTCTTTTCATTTGCGCGCGGCCTCCTCCAGAACCCGAACCCTGAACCGGGAACCCTGAACCACGGGGGATGTGAAAGGGGTTTTTACAGACAACATTCCCCCCAACTCTCTCACCACTTCTAAGCTTTGAGGACCGGCTCCCGGGAGCTTCCGGAAGACTGATGTGGCACCGACATTGTCTGTGTTCCCATGAAGGCCCGTGACGAGGATGCCGTCTTGGCCCCAGGACATCTGCAGTGCCTAGGACGGTGCTTGTCACAGAGAGAACGGGGACAGGTAACGTTGAGCGAGCGAGTGAGTGAGTGAGTGAATGAATGAATGAATGAATTCCCGCTCGGCTCCTCCACCGCCCTCTGCCAGGCCCTCCCCCGCTCTGCCTCTGGGCCGGGTAGCCTTGGGCTTCTCTCGGGCGCCCTCCGCGTCACGGTCCCTGCGTGACTCCTCTCCTGGGGGACAGGACAGAACGTCCCCTTCAGCACCTTTCCCCACGTGCCTCCCTCACACGCAGCAGCCGCTGCTTCAAGGCCGTGAGTCATGGGGCTCGGAGTGTGAACTCGGGGGGGCCGTGGGAGGGCCGTCACCTGAATCACACCGCTGACGAGGTGCCACTCCGTTTGCAGGGAGACCGACCAACCCCGACCCGACCTGCCAACTCCCTGGCGCTCCCGACTCTGGCTCTCCACCCCCCCATACCCCGGGGGCCCCCTGATCAGCACCCACCAGCCCCCCCACCCCCGCCAGCCCTGTTCCTCCCTGCAGAGCGCGTTCTGTGAGCAGGCACCGTGCCTGCCGCCTGAGGACCGTGCCGCGCGAACACGTGGTCCCCGCTGTTCTGTTCAGCTCTTACTCATGTCTGCTCCTCACACGGTGAGTGAGAAAAAGGGGCCCTCCCGCCTCCCGCTCTCCCACGCAGCCACACCGGGCGGGAGAAGGGGGTTCGGGGAGGGGGGAGGCCCCGCCTGCCGCAGCGCGCCCCCCCCCACCGCCTCCCCCTGGTTCCTGGGGTTAATTGGTGTCCACCGGGCTGTGCTGGCGCCTGGCGAAACAGCACTTAGGAGCCGGGGCCTCGCCTGCTAATAGGAAATCAGATCGAAATGAGAAACAGCTCCTCCGGCGAGCCAGCCGAGGGGCCGCCGCGTGACCAGGCCCGGCTGAGCTGCCTGCCACCCGGCAGCTCCTGTCCGTGGCTGGGAGACGAGGGTGTTGCGGGGGGGGGGAGCCCTAGATGGAGCCCACAAGGAAGCAGGGGACCCCTTCGAGGTTGGCCTGCCTGATTCAGGAGTTAGGATTCTCTCATTCACGGCCAGAATGGCTGGCAGAGCCAGAGCCGGTGTGGCTCCGTGGATAGAGCGTCAGCCTGCGGACTGAAGGGTCCCGGGTTCGATTCTGGCCAAGGGCACGTATCTTGGTGGCGGGCACATCCCCAGTAGGAGGCATGCCAGAGGCAGCTGATCAATGCCTCTCTCTCATCCATGTTTCTAACTCTCTATCCCTCTCCCTTCCTCTCTGTAAAAAAAAAAAAAATTAATAAAATATATTTAAAAAACAAAAAACAAAAAAGAATGGCTGGCAGAGCACCCTGGGGGCCCTATGATTGGGTCGGGGTGGAGGGCACGGGAGGAGAAGGGGGTGCTGGGGGAGCAGAAGGAATCCCGGCTCCTGGTGGATCCTCGCTGCTGCCTTCTCTTCCTTCTCCAGAGCCGCCCTTGTGAGAACAAACAGAAGACAGCGCCACGGTTGCTCATGGCCGCTCCCTACTTCACCAGTCACCCTGTTTCACCCCTGGATGTGGAGCCAGCACCTCGCCCGTCTTACAGATGAGACGGCACAGGCTCATCAAGGTGCACAGACCCGCCCAGGGCCCACCAGCCCATGGGCAGTGAAGCCATGGCCCCGTCTGGTCGCGGACCAGCCTATCCCAAGGGGTCATTTCCATGGTCCCTGGGGCAGAAGGGAGAGGGAGGGTGACGCCGTGACCGTGAGACAGCAGCCATCCATCCCGGCCACGAGGGGGCGGCCCCTCCAGGCTGTGAGCTGAGGGACACCCACCGCTGATGGGGCGCTTGGGGACCAGGCCTCAGCTGGGCAGGGCGGGGCAGGGAGGGGTCCCTGGTTCCGTGAAGTCTTGTGAGGGCTGCTGGCCAAGGGCACGGCTGATTCCTTCACTCCGGCAGCTCATTAATCCCGTTCCCTCTGCCGCCTGCCCCCCCCCCCCATCCTGCCCACGTGGTGCCCCCTCCATCTGAGCTGCAGTCTCTCCTCGTTTCCACGTGAATCCACATCCTGCGGTAATTGGGGCGAGCGCTCGGAAACCTTACCCTGCGTGGAGATGGAACGTGTTTTGTAAGTGCCTCTCCGGCCGGCGGTGCCCGGAATGGAATCAGAAAAACGAGCTCTCCCCCGGTCTGCCCGGCGCCTCCCGGCTCCCGGCTGCCTTTGTCCCAAGCTTGTTGTGGCTCTTGTCGAGTGTGTCTGGTCTAACCAGGGCTCGGGTTCGGGGGAAGGGATTGGGCAGGAATAAAGAGGCCTGGGCTCCTTTTGTTCGAGGCAGACAGACGCCGGAGGAGTTTCCGGGCCGCGAAAGGAAGCCTGTCTGGTGACAAGGCCCGTCTATTAATTTCACGGAGACTACACATCAAGTTCCTTGTCTGGCGGTTTTTTTCTTCTGATAAATTGTTGTAGCATCGGCCCCCATGGGAACTACAGCTTAGCATCGAGATAGTTGTGGCCTCAATGTCCTCATGCCACTGGGATGGCAGCCTTCACGGAGAAAAAAGCAGATGGCAATCAGCACAGACTTTTTTTTTTAATATATATTTTATTGATTTTTTCACAAACAGGAAAGGAGAGGGATACAGAGTTAGAAACATCGATGAGAGAGAGACATCGATCAGCTGCCTCCTGCACAAGACCCCTACTGGAAATGTGCCCGCCACCAAGGTACATGCCCTTGACCGGAATCGAACCTGGGACCTTTCAATCCACAGGTGGACGCTCTATCCACTGAGTCAGACCGGTTAGGGCAGCACAGACTTTTCTTAAAAACGGGGTGACGTTGGTTAATACAATCAGACAGGTTTCGGGTGTATGATCCTCCAGGTCATCATTGTATTGTGCTGTGTGTTTATCACCCCAAGCCAACTCTCCTTCCATCACCATTTATCCCCCTTTCCCTCCTCCCATCTCCCCCACTCCCCCCGCTTCTCTCTCACAATCCAGTGCGTAAAATCAACTAGCACAGACTTTTACGTACGAGTCAGAAATATCTCCAAGCAAAGGCCGTTCGCTGTGGACCAAAGTTTCCCAAACACACGCGTTTTTCTCTTGCTTTCTCTGAAATCAGCTCACTTAAACACACACCCCTCTCCCCACAGTTAAATGGGAGCCCAGACCAGGCACCCCCACCAATGAGTGGTCTCTCTGGATCTGAGGGTCTAAGAACAGCGACATTCTGGAAGCCACGGAGACAGATCTCCAGACATCACTAGGCGAGCTGGCGGTATTTAAATGCGATTGGCACATCTCCGGTCCTCTCTGGACTGACTTCCCGTCTCCCTGCCTTGAACAGAACAGGCCTGCCCAAGTGGGCTCTCTGGGGAATTTTCTGGTCTTCATTTCCCCACACCCGGAGTCATGAGGGAAAGGATGCAGGTTGGAGCCGCCTCTTCTGGGATCTCTGCGGTCTTGGCCAGGCCACAGACCTGATGTCCACCCTTGTCCTCCTGATGCCGGCACTTCTCTGCCGCCAAGTCACTTCTAGAGACACTTTCCTTCCTTGGGGTGAGGGGTAGGGGTGTTTCAGCTCCTTATTTCCATCTCGCCCTGTTGGTTCTCACAGGAAGGAAGGTTAATTGGTGCCCTGAGTTTTCATTCTGATGTGGGAGGCGTGGGAGGAGAAGGGGGTGTTGGGGAGCAGAAGGGAGGGCCCTAGAAATAGCTCTCCATGGTTGCCTGACTTCTCAAATAAAGAATGCCCCTGGTCCGGCTGCTCTGTCAGACATGTTCTTCTCCGTGTGTCCTCTTGGGGTTCTCTCTAGCGTGGTCCCCATCTCCGGGGGTGAGGAGTAACCCACTCTTCCACGTAAGGCAGACTCCATTCACCAAGGGAACGGGAAGCTTCGGTGATTATCTGAGGCAGAAAAGCCACTCCCTTCTCCCCAGACACCGTGCTGTGGCTTCTGCTAGAGAAGCTGGACTAAAACACGGGAAAGCACGGCTGCTCACAGGGAAACACATGTTCACAAGGACACACGTGTTCACACACTGTAACGGACTCTTCCTAAGGATTTACAGTCAGGACCAGATGAGACAGGTGCGTGAAGATGCTGTCAGTCACCACATGCTAAGGGACTGTAGGCAATCAGAGGAGGCTGAGAACAGAACACATGTCTGGCTCTTCATCTACCCAACCATCCACCTATCCATCCATCCATCCACCCATCCATCTACCCACCCACCCACCCACCTATCCATCCATCCACCTATCCATCCATCCATCCATCCATCCACCCACCCATTCATCCATCTATCCATTCATCCATCCACCTACCCATTCATCCATCTATCCAT
>PVJN01066164.1:0-10068 GCA_004026805.1 Lasiurus borealis
TCAACAGGGGGAATAAAAGAAAGGAGACATATGTACTACTAATTGTAATACTTTAAACAATAAAAATATGTATTTTAAAAATAAAATGAAAAGATATACTGAATTCAGGATACCTAACCTCCCCCTTTGTCCTACACACACACACACACACACACACACACACACACTCCAGTCAGTAATGTTCACTTCATGTAATGGATGTCAGATTCTTTCAGGTGTTATTTAATGATCAAGTCTAGTTAATTTCAGGTAGTTTGTCAATATTTGCTTTTCTATTTCCTTCTTTTCCTCCCTCCCCTCTCTTTGAATTTGAACTTCTAAATAACTTTTCTGTTAGCCAATGAAAGCAATCGCTTCTGGAAATTATAGGTGATATTTCCACTTGCTATCTACTTTAGTAAATATGATTTCTTCACAAGTCTTGCTATGAATAATATGCAATTTCCAATTCAAGGCATCAATTTTGTAAAACATTCCTTCATTTTAATACTGCTATTTAAGAACAAATCATTGTCACTTAAGCTTTGACATAATGAATAAGAAGATTACTAGAAACTCATTCAAAGTATGTTTTTTAGACTTATTTAAACAAATTTTATTCTATATCATGCTTATGTATATTTTTCAATGAAAATATAAGAAAAAAACCCCCAATGTTTTTAAAACAATGTTTTCCTTTATCCCAGAGTGCAGCTCCAAGTCATATTCTGTGATATTCCCTGCTTGCCCATACCATGGGCCTCTATGCCACTGAGAGTACTGGTGACACAGCCATGCCCAGAATGCAACTTCTGACTCTAGGACTTTCTCCTAAGCTATTGACACTGATTCTACAAGTTTTGAAACTGACATTTTATTTTACAAAAAAAGAAAAATTTCAATGAAAAGTTTTCAGACAATAAGCAGGGTTTTACAATACTTCCTAAACTAGTGATTATGATTGCTTTTCAAATGGTTTGTTGACTGAGAAGCCAAGGGATTACAATTATACAACTGTCATTCAACGAGATTACTGTATGCACAAGCAGTGCCATCTACAGTCATCACTTCTGGCTTTACCAGCAACTGTAAAACAGCATTGTTCGCTCCATTTTCATAAATGTTAAAATGTGAACAATGATGCGCATAGTAGAGCTAAAATATGGTAATGTTAATGCTTTCATGAGTAACTACTATGTGACAGGCACTATTTAAATTATTAATATAATCCTATGAAATAGGTGTTACTTAAATACAGCTAAGCATTAAACAATTTGTTTGAAGGCAGACATTTAGCAAGTGGTAGAGAGGGTGTTTAAAATTGGTTCTCTGTCATTTCACAGTGCATTTTTTCCCATAGGTATCTGGTTATAAATATTTAAACAGTAAATACCAAAAGAGGAAGTCACTAAATCACATGAAAAAATATAATCTCTTCATCAGCAATTTTCCTTGAATAATAGACAGAGCAAAGAGCAATTGTGTGAACAAATGTCAGGCTTCTATATTTGTGAATTATCACAAAACTTTCAGAAAAGGAGATAAAATATTGTCTATTTGAGGAAGAGAGAAAACTGCTAGATCAGCCAGAAGCTGCAATGACTGCAGAAGAACATTTTCTGGAAAATGCCATATGTCACAAATAACCACTTAATTTTCCCCCAAATAAACAAAACCTCTGCAATTTTCAAAGAGAGGGAAAGTTTATCTATACTTAATGCACAGAAAAGAGCAAATGTGGACAAAGGAAAGTACACATTTTGTTTTGCACTGATTTTATTCCCATTAATTTCACATTCTTTTCACATCCATGGATCTCTGTCTCATCAAAATCAGAAACTAATATGAGCATAATGCACCTTTAGCTCTAGCTTATTAATATGAGCATAATGCACCTTTAGCTTAAGATTATTAAGCTTATTAACAATCAACTTATAGGCAACTTATAGAATAGAAAAAAATATTGGCAAACTATACCTGTGATAAGGGATTAGTATCTAAAACATATAAGAAGCTAAATCAGTATTTCAAAGAGGTATCTGTACTCCCATGTTTTTGCAGGATTATTCATAATAGCTCAGATATGAAAATAACCTAAGTGTTCATCAATGTATGAATGGGTAAAGAAAATGTAATATATATATATATATATATATATATATATATACACACATATATATATATATATATATATATATATATATACTAGTATATATAAACACAAATACAAATGAATGTTATTCAACCATAAGAAAGAAAAAAAAACTACATTTGTGAAAACATGGATGAATATGGAAAATATTATGCTAAGTGAAATAATCCAGACAGAGAAAAAAATATTACACAGTATAATTCATAATGTGGAATTTAAAAAAAAGAGTAAAATGGTGATTGCCAGGGACTAGGGCTGAGGAAAAATCAAGTGATATTGGACAAAGGATACATACTTTCAGTTATAACATAATAAGTTCTGGGAATATAATGTATAGCTTGCTGACTATAGTTAATAATATATTGTATGCTTGGAATTTGCTAAGAATAAATTTCAAGTATTTTCATAACACAAGAATAAAAAGTAATTATGTGTTAATTTGATTGTGATAAGCATTGTACAATAGGTAGATATATCAAATCATTACATTTACACTTCAAATAAATATAATTTCATTTATCAATTAGACTTCAATAAACCTAGAAAAATATTTAGTTTAAAAACAAAAGATGAATAATAGTTGTTGATGTGTACCAAAAAAAAACACATTCAAAGAGAAAGAAATTTTCATAAGCTGTGCACCCTGTGTGTGTGTGTGCGTGCGTGCATGAGTGTGTGTGTGTGTGTATAGTAATGTATGCATTTTAAAATAAACTGAACCATAAGATGTTACTTTTTCAATAGAAAAAATATATATATAAACAATGTCAAATGGCAGGAAAAACTTGGTACTATCAAGTATTTTATTTTTAGCCACTCCATTAACATGCTAATAACAGGGTTTTATTTAAGGGGAGTCTGAATTGTACTGAAATATTTTAAGGTAAACATTCTGAATGCTAGGGCTTAATCTTATATTAACTAAAAAAATTGTATTTTGGGCTTTACACGTGTCTAATGATGTTGACTCTTCCTTATAGGTCATTCATTTAGTTGACTAATAGACATATAGATATAGCAAATATGTAATGTTTAACAAGTAGAGACCCAGTAATAAGGATTATCACAAGCCCAGAATAACAATCCTGAATCAACATCAGTTAGCCTGATCTGTGTACATTATAAATGAAAACAAGAGCACTGTTCTACAATAACCCCAGTTTTATGAATAAACTATAAGTTTTCTGAGGATAAAAGCTGGAAATGATTCAGTGTTAAGAACTGTGTCCTTGGGTATTCAAAAATTCTTTTGTGGGCTTTGCCTATAAATGCATCTATATTTTTAAAGAGTATATTTCAAGTATTCTAATATACAGAGGAAGTCTGCACTTTGCCATACTAAGTAACAGAGAAAAAGCTTTAAAGTAAAACCATTTTTCTCATTTTTGTATAAGTTCACTGCATGTTTAATGTAGACCACTGCTCCATCCCCCGATTATCTCCAGGTTGTATGAAAATTATACCTTTTTCTCTTTCCATGCATAAAAATACCCAAAATGTAAACCTTATATTAACAGTCAAGTCCATGGACCAACAGCAATGGCATCACCCCACAGCTTCTTAGAAATGCAGGTTCTGAGGTCCCCCCTTCTCCCCTATCTACTACATGAAAATCTGCTTTATGATCCCCAGGTAATTCTAATACGCAGAAAGTCTGAGAGGCACTAATTTACGGCATTTCATTAATTGACCTAATTTTCTGGAAGTTAACTCCATCTAAACAACTGGTATACAAGTATTCCACATGCGTTCTTTACTTACCAATAGTCAAGATTTAATGTGTAACAAAATCACCGATAGAACTTGTTAAAAATACAGATTTTCAAGTTTTTCCTCAGGGTTTAAAATTCAATAGGTCTACAGTCAGGCCTGGTTTCCCCAAACCGCAACTCTCCTGAACCGATTTAAAGTTAATGATAATGTCAATTCTAGTGAACAGCTCCAAATCATAGCAAAATACCTCACAGAAGAAAATCACAGCCAAGCGGTTTCTATTAAAATTTTTAATGTTTTGAACTCTTTTTGAAACTATGAATCATAGAATAAATAATTTGGTATTAAGTGTGCCCTCGTTCCATTCCTAGAACATGGTGAGATCATTTTTTTTTCTTTATTTCTCCCCAACCCCGCAAAAGAATACCATTATTTCAGCCAATGGATAACAAAGCAATTTATTAGAGACCTGCCCCCACTGGAATAACTACTTCTTGTTCTAAAAATAAGATAAATATATTCTGCAAAGTAATTATAACTCTCCAGAGGCCTCAAACAAATGCACCAAGAGCCATCAGGTAACCAATGGAAAAACAAAAATGTGATATCCCAATTACAGACATTCAAGTAAAAAAACCCCCCAAAAAAAACCTCTTAGAACAAACAAGTACACGCCTCAGGGGAGGGACTGTAAGGGGTGGGGGGTGGAAGGGGAGGCCGGGTGGAATTCAGCCCAAACCCTGTTGATTTCTGGTGTCTGTACCAGCACTTTTTCTTTCTAGTTAATTCTCTGGTTACAAACCAAGAGAACATTTTTATTATTAATCTGCTTGCATGGTTTACTTTGAGACTTTTGAGAACGTGGTTGTAGTTTGGATTTCACTTGCAGCAGCAAAACACGGTGATAAACCGGGTTTACAATCTATGCCAGGCTACTGAAGCCACGTGGGTTTTTAAAGATACAGCCAATAAACCACAGCTGTAAGCGCCGGGTTTGCATAGCCCTATTTTCTTCTAACAAGCTTTGTCGGGGAACCACACAGATGTTCAGTTTGCATTCTTCTATCTTACACTATATACCATCTTCAGAGAAAAAAAAATAACAACAGAATCTTTGTGAAGCACCTGTCCCCATTTCACTTGTTACTACTCGTTATATATAAGTATACAGCGCTCATTTACTTTGGTGCCTTGAGTCTGCCTGATGATAAAAGATGTAAGATGTCCTTGTCTCAAATTTGGAAAACTCACTGTTTCCAAATTTCATCCAGAGGTATTTCTATACAACTTCTGAAATAAAAAGCGGGCCTGTTCACATGTTCACTATGTACTTTTATTTCAAACACCAGCACAGCAAACATAATGACATGACAAGACTGTTACCTCAATAATACTGATAACATTCCTTGACAAGTTGGCTTATAATTTACATACATTGTTTTTATCTGGAGTTATTCTAAATATTATCTTAAGCTATACTGTAAAACACAAGTTTTAAACGTATGCCAGTTGCAAACATAATGTGCTTAGTTACTATTTTTCTCGTTATTTAAGCAAAATGACTTAAAGTTCCTCAAAATCATGTCCATTTGTGTTCATTGTTTCGGGATGCATGACTCGTCCCATGAACAGGATGGTTCCTGAATTGGGTTGGATGTGAACAAAAGAGAAGGTAAACAACAAAAAAAGATATTTATGTTTAAAAAGAGGATGTTTATTGATCTTCTTTCTTACAACAAGCAATACAGTGGTACCTCGAGATACGAGTGCCCTAACATACGAAATTTTTGAGATACGAGCCATCAAGCGAGCGATTTTTGCTTTGAAATACGAGCAACATTTGAGAGAGGAGTAATTGCGCAGATCGGCTGGCTGCACACAACCCACCAGTTTACCTCGACTCAAGCGTCTCATAGTTTCCCACGCCTCAAGGTTACAGAAAGAATTAAACTCCTATCTCGAGGTACCACTGTATTCTAAAAATGAAAATATGTTATTTTCAAATATCACTTAGACATTAGAATTTATCCAATAAACAATGTGGGGAAATGTTCTCACTTTTAAGGAGTTATTTCTCTTTAGCCTATTAACAAGTTCTGTTCTCATAACAGACTTACCTGTTTTCCTATTCCTGATAAGAAAGAAAAATGGATGGTCGACAATCACTTGAGGATACAGCACAGCCATCCTACTAATGGCAATCATTCCTAAGTGCAGAGAGAAGGTAATTACATGTCTGCAAAGTGCGGGGACTAATGAGTAATTTCTCCAAACCATCTATATTTAATGCAAAGACAATGGTTTATGGGAAACATGATTTTAAAGACTTAAAGAGAGAAAAATTATAAAGGTGCTAACATTTCGATTGACTTTGAACACACACACACACACACACACACACACACACACACACACACCACATATGTCACAGTTTCCTATCTCTACCCCACCAAAAAATAATAGGACAATTTATTCTGCCTCTTACAAAACTTTTCGTGTCAGTCTCAGATAAATACTTATTTCTTTACTAAAATGATCTTTCAGTTAAAGAAAGAGAGAAGAAACTAAGTTTTTTTATTCTCAAATTATTATTTCTTTAGTCTGAAATGAGTCTTTTTTACATAGCAAATCCCCAGGCTTCTAGTAAGTGGCCAGAATGGCAGGGATTGAAGGGGAAACACAGCAGTGAGAGACTCAATGTGTTTCCTACAGCGGGGAAACTGTTTCCCTGAGGTCCTTATTATAAATGATAGTTTTATACTCGTTGCTCTGTGTTTCAATGGTCAGAAAAGGTCACTATTAAATTATGTAAGTGTTAAGCTTTCTTGATGCCTGAGACTACTATTTTTCTATTTCCTCCTGAAAATGCTGTTCCAACTTGTGCTATCCTTCAAATGGACAAATTTATGCAAAGGTAGAAATAATGTATGCAAGTGAGATATTATATTTATAAACAAAACCAACCAAATAAAAGATGAAAAAAAAGGCAATTCTCATTTAACTAGGAGAGTCAGAATTATCAAAATGACCAAGGATCTTTGCCATTTTGCTTTGGGCACATGGTTTATGTCAAATTCCTTGATTATTGCTTTACAATTATTATTTCATTGGTATTATTATTTAGTTAAAATTACTTATTACTTCCTATCAGATAGTCTTATTTGTACATGTGCTTTAAAATAAAAACTTTTTTTTAAAAAAATATATTTTTTATGGATTCCAGAGAGAGGAAGGAAAGGAAGAGAGAAAAACATCAAGGAGAGAAAAACATTCATCGCCTGCCTCCTGCATTCCCCCTAGTAGGGTTCAAGCTAATAGCCAGGGCATGTGCCCTGACTTGGAGTTGAACCCTGACGTCAAAGTGAATTGTGACCTCCTGGTTCATAGGTCAATGCTTAACCATTGAACCACACTGGCTGAGCAAAAAAATCAAAACTTCACTGACAAAACTATAAACTAATTTCCACAAGTCATTTGGTAGGAAGAAAAATGTTTAAAGGGCAGTAGGGAAATTTTAAGATAGTGAAACAGGCAGCACAGCGGGAAAATCTATCCTAGAGAGCTGACAATGCCCTGAGCTCATTTATTAGCGAGAACACGGGACATGGAAACTACCATACAGGCGTGGGGCCCTGGAGTGAGTGCACGCTTCGTAGCCTACTTAGAAAATTCTAGCTGGTTCAGCAGTAGCTAGACTTCTAAGTGAGAGCTGAGCCAGTCTAAAAATGACCCTCGTTCCCACCCCCACCCCCCATAACTGCTTCAAACATACAAATCTAAAAATGGTGAGGAGATTGTAGAGAACAACTTGGCACCTGAGGTGGCAGCAGCTTCCGAGCCCTCTTCATTCACCTCGATGAAGGCCTTGTGAATTGCCTTGGAAAGGAAAATCTCCTTATTATCTGCGAAAAAGAGAGGACAGAAGCATTTCTTCAGTATCAGAGATAGGAAAGCTTTTAACTGTCTAGCTAAAAAGATTTGAAAAGTATGAGAGACATACGTACTATACTGATATAGTATATAAACATAATTATATCAAACCTAGATAACATTGTAAGATTACATTTACAATTTGAGAGAACCATCAAAGATGTGTATTATGATTGGTCCTCATTTTATAGTCTCTTTTCCCCTTCATTTTTGTTGGTAATTTTCCCATTGTTTATTTTCTGTATAGTCAGAGAAAGTGGAAAGTGGCTCTGCTTGAATAGCAACTTCAAATTAGTTCATAGCTCAATATAAAAATATCTTACATACTGCATTCCAACTTATAATTTAAGAACACAAATGAAAACAGGCAGAAATCCAGATATAACCAAAATATGAGATTTTTTTAAAAAAAAAATCTAATCTCTAATTACTAATGTAAATATCTTTGGCAAAGAACAATAAAAAGGATTTCTAAGTTTTAAAAATGTGACTACATAAGGAAGTTACCTTCCATATCAGTTCATTGATTTATCTGAGGAATATCCAATAGTCAGAGGAAATAACACATTTTTAGTATTAAGGGGACTGTGTTTGCCTTTGAATGGTCTTTCTATATACACTTACTTTTAAATTAATGGCTGTAATCTGCTGAAGTCCTAATCCGCAAGATTTCAGAATGTAACTATATTTACAGATAGACTCAAGTTAAAATGAGGTTAAACAAATATTCCTGTGCCATTTTAAGAAGAGGAAATGTGGACACAGATAGGTACAGAGGGATGATGGTTAATTTTATATATCAGCTTGCTTGGGCCATAATGCCCATGTATATTTGGCCACACACATTCTGGACATTTCTGTGGAGAGGTTTTCTAGATGAGACTCACATTTACATGGGTGGATTTTGAGTAAAGCAAACTACCCTCATCATGTGGGTAGGTCTCATCCAACCAGCTCAAGGCCTTACTAGACCAAAGACTGACTTCCTCTGAGCAGGAAGGAAACCTGCCAAACTACTGCCTTTGGACTGAAACTGAAACTTCCCTCTGGGTCTCCAGTCTGTCCGCTTATCCTTTATATTATGAATTCCCAAAGTTTTCATACTGTGTGAGCCAATTCCTTAAATTAATAACTCTCTATTCTCTCTCTCTCTCTCTCTCTCTCTCTCTCTCTCTCTCTCTCTCTCTCTCATTTTCTCTTCCTCTTCTTTTTCTCCTCCCCCTTCTTTTTCTTTATCTCTCTTTCAATATGTAGTAGTTAGATACATACATACATCATACGCACATACATACATACATGAGAGAGAGAGAGAGATATTTTTCCTATTGCTTCTGTTTCTCTGGAAAACCTTGACAACATGTAAAGCCATCTACATGCCAAGGAAGGAGAACTCAGAAGAAACCCACCCTCAAGACACCTTGATCCAGACTTCCAGTCTCCAGAACTGTGAGAAAATAAATGTCCATTGTTCACGCCACTCAGTCTGTGGTACTTCATTATAAGCAGCCCTAGCAAACTACACAAGACAATAGCTTTCAACCTTGGGATTCCAATTTTCCCCAAGATTAAACAAAACAAAGCTGTGCCTGAAATACAAAAATAAAACATAGCCCAAGGAAGCAAGATAAAGAATTACTCACGTTTGTACCCCGCCCTCTGTTTTCCCAATTGCAGGAGGTCTGGTTCAAACTTAAGATAAATAACTCTGTTGCTGATGCCCAGGACCATCCAGTAAAAGCGCAATTGATTTCTCATTAGGCTGTTTCGTAAGATTTTATAAGTAACTCAAGTCCTATGTACATTTTCTTTTCAAGTTTTCAAAAACACAAATGTCTTAAATGGATAGGGAATGATGTTCAGCAACATTTTGGAGACATCTGTTACACAGCACCTGCTTATTCTGAATAAGTCCCAAGACAACTGAGTGACATCTCTGCACATACTTTTAATAGGGATAGTACTTCTTCAGCTCATATTTAGGATTCAGATATAAGCACTGAATTATGACTTAGTCCATCTCAAATACTATGCTATTTTCTTCTAGAATGCAGTTGATGACTAGAAGACAAATAAAAGGCAATAGTTTCAAACGAGTATAGCAGCACAATTTACAATAGCTACAATTTGGAAACAGCCTAGGTGCCCGTCAGCAGATGAATGGATCAGAAAACTGTGGTACATCTACACAATGGAATTCTATGCTGCCATTAAAAAGAAGGAATTCTCACCATTTGCAGCAACCTGGATGGAACTGGAGAGCCTTATGCTTAGTGAAATAAGCCAGTCAATGAGGG
>PVJN01066165.1:0-10068 GCA_004026805.1 Lasiurus borealis
CTTCTAGAAGAGGAAGAAGAAAGAGGTAAAAGACAAAAAATTATGAACAAATACATAGCTATCAACAAGTGAATCTAAAAATTAAGTGAATTAAAAATTTGATCAACAGAATAAACTGGTGAATATAATAGATTCAGGAGCACAGAAAGGGAGTGGACTGTTAATTCTTAGGGGGAAAGGGATGAAGGGTGTACAGGGAAAGAGTGGACAAAAATCATACACCTATGGATGAGATCAATGGGAGGGAGCTAAGGGCAGAGGGAGGGTGGGAGCTGGGTGCAGGGGTGCTATGGAGGGGAAAAAAAGAGAAACAAATGTAATAATCTGAATAATAAAGATTTAATTAAAAATTAAAAAATAAAATAAAATAAAATAAAAATATTTTCCCTAATTAGTCATTTACTATTCTATTTACTATTTCCTTTTACATAATTTTTTTTAAATCCTGGTCAATAGCCATAGGATTGATTTCACAAGCCTCAGACTAAAAGACACTGGTCCAGGTTCACTACTAAGAGTAAACATGGCAGATATAACTTCCATTTGGAAAAAAAGGAAAAAGAAGGTGGGGAAGGGAAAATAAAAAGAGAGAAACTGAAAATAAATAAATAAATAGATAGATAGATAGATAAATAAATAAGTAAAATACACAGAAATCATAAAAATAAGGTAGTAGAAAGTAGTGCAAACATCACTAATGACAATAAATATGAACAGACTGAACTCTCTAATATATTTCCAGATTGGATTTTAAAATCATAAATGAATATCTTACAACAAGCATATCTAAAACATAAATACACAGAGAGTTCAAAAGTCATAAACTAGGAAAAACTAACCAAAAGAAAGCTGCTCTAACCATATTAGCATCAAATAAAATAAAAATGTTAAATCCAAGAGCATTCAATACTAAGACATTTTAAAAGGCCACTGTCTATGATCAAATAGCCATTCACCAGGAAAGTTAACTCTATATTGGTATGCACCTAATAATAAATGCAATAGACATGAGCAAAAATTATACAACTATGAGAAATTCTTATCATAGCCGGAAATGTAATACAATCAACAACAAACTTGATCTAATGACCATAGAATTCAAATATGCATTATTTTCTTGCACATAGGAAACATTAACAAAAATTCACTCTGTGTCAGACTATTAATGCATGCCTCCATAATAAATTGCAAACACTGCCTGCCCAGTCACATTTTTCCGTTAAAAAAATGCAATTGTTAGAAATATAAATGGCCCCAAAACATGTGAAAAGATATTCACTACATTAATAATTGGGGAAATATAATTTAAAAACAGGAGCTATAATTTCACACTTATCACAACAGCAAAAATTTTTAACATAAAATAAGTGGTATTTCAAACGGTATTATTGGGAGTTAAACTGATATTATTCTAGAAAACTATTTGGCTTTACCTAATAGAATATGTGCCTTGGGGAAGGGCTAGGATTAAGGATCTAAGCCCTTATTTACCAGTGATAACAGAGCCAGGAGTAATAACAGAAACTGATGAAATTGGTCTATGTCAGTAAGTCACACTTATGCCCTGATTTAATGTCTTCAAATAGAGCAAGTGATGTAGCATGTCTATTAAGTTAGTAGCTTTGAGATCTGATTGCCTGCATTTAAAGCTCACTCTGACTACTTATTAATTGTGGGCCTTGGCAAGACCCTTAACCTCTCTGTGCCTCAGTTTTATCATTTCTAAGTGAGTGCTATTATGATTACCAATTCTTTGAAAATTTCATTGGAGATGAGGACAGCATTGGCTGAGAATACTTAAGAATTTACTTATCTTTTGGGTTTACTGTTTTTCTCAAAACTATTCTGTCGGTACTGTTTGGTATATCTTTGTCTCTTAGCTAGAGTATAGCATTTTCCTAACAATTTCATTTAAGTCAGAAAAACACCCTCAAATTTCATATTCAGTTTCTGTCCATAAGTGAAGACAATGAAATTGCTGCTATATTAAAAGCTATATACTAGTAAAATACTTTCAGATTCACATTTTCTGTGAAATAAAATTCTTCCTTTAAAATAATGATCTATGACAAATCCTCTGTTCCAAGCAAGGGTTTTCCTTTGGTACAGAAAACACTGTACCCTACTCAGAAAATGACTGATTTAGGCTTAAAAGGGGAGACAATTAAAGCATCTAATTTTTAAAATTTGATTTAATTTTTTTCCCATCACCACTTTTCCCTTCTACGCTTTCTTCCATCTTCATCCATCCCCCTCCACCCCTGAAATCACCACACTGTTGTCCATGTCCATTAGTTCTCTCTCTTTTGTTTTTGTTTTTCTTTTTTACTCAATCCCACTAACCCTCCCCCAACCTCTGGGCCAGAACTGTCTGCCTGCTCTTTAACTATGAGGCTGTCTCTTTTTTGTACACACATTAAATTTTTAACACACATTAAAAAATGTCTACCCATATCTATCATTAAAGAGCTATAAATGGACAAAGTGCTGGCGTGCGGCGACGTGAGCGGCCGGCCGCGTGGGTGCCCGAGGGGGAAGCCAGCGAGGGAGCCGGGGCGAAGGACGCGACCGGGCCCTGGGCCTCCAGGAACCAGTCCAGCCGCGCCGGCCCCGCCGCGTCACACGCACACACGGCTCGCCGCAGCCGCCGCCGCCGGAGCCGCACATAACGATACTCTGTTTGAACTGCCTTTCGGAACTCACCTACCCTTAAAATGCCACCAGCAGTTGGAGGTCCAGTGGGATACACGCCCCCAGACGGAGGCTGGGGGTGGGCAGTGGTATTTGGAGCTTTCATTTCCATCGGCTTCTCTTATGCATTTCCCAAGTCTATTACTGTGTTCTTCAAAGAAATTGAAGAAATATTCCATGCCACCAGCAGTGAAGTGTCATGGATATCCTCCATCATGCTGGCTGTCATGTACGGTGGAGGTCCTGTCAGCAGCATCCTCGTGAATAAATACGGCAGTCGTCCGGTCATGATTATTGGCGGATGCTTGTCGGGCAGCGGCCTGATTGCAGCTTCGTTCTCTAACAGTGTAGAGGGGCTTTACTTTTGTATTGGAGTCATTGGAGGTCTTGGCCTTGCCTTCAACTTGAATCCAGCTCTGACCATGATCGGCAAGTATTTCTACAAGAAGCGGCCGTTGGCAAATGGACTGGCCATGGCGGGCAGTCCTGTGTTCCTCTCTACCCTGGCCCCCCTCAACCAGGCTTTCTTCAGCATCTTTGGCTGGAGAGGAAGTTTCCTAATTCTCGGAGGCTTACTACTAAACTGCTGTGTGGCTGGATCCCTAATGCGACCCATAGGGCCGCCCCCAGCCACTGCAGAGAAATACCAGCCTACAGAAGCCATCCAGGAAGGTGGAAAGTCTGGTTCCAAAGTGGCCGGTGATGCAAATACCGATCTCATTGGCGAAACCCCCAAAAAGGAGAAAAAGTCAGTATTTCAAACAATTAATCAATTCCTGGACCTTTCCTTGTTCACACACAGAGGCTTCTTGCTCTACCTCTCCGGAAACGTGTTCATGTTCTTTGGACTGTTCGCTCCTTTGGTCTTCCTTAGTAATTACGGCAAGAGTCAGCATTACTCTAACGAGAAGTCTGCCTTCCTTCTCTCCATTCTGGCTTTCGTTGACATGTTTGCCAGACCATCTATGGGACTTCTGGCCAACACAAGGTGGATAAGACCGCGAGTTCAGTATTTTTTTTGCTGCTTCTATCATTGCGAATGGACTGTGCCATATGGTAGCGCCGTTGACAAACAGCTATGTTGGGCTCTGTATTTATGCCGGAGTTTTTGGGTTTGCGTTTGGGTGGCTCAGCTCGGTATTGTTTGAAACACTGATGGACCTCGTGGGACCCCAGAAGTTCTCCAGCGCCGTGGGATTGGTGACCATTGTGGAATGCTGTCCTGTCCTCCTAGGGCCACCACTTTTAGGTCGTCTTCATGACATTTACGGAGACTACAAATACACGTACTGGGCCTGTGGCATAGTTCTCATTTTCGCAGGCATCTATCTCTTCATTGGCATGGGCATCAATTACCGAATGATTGACAAAAAAAATAAAATGAGGGAGCAGGAAAAGGAGAATAAAGAGGAAGAGGCCAGTATTGTAGAGGCGGAGGAACCAAAATCATTTACCAACAGAGCAGAATCGTCAGAGCAGAAAGACATCGAAGGAAGCACCAAAGAGGAGGAGAGTCCCGTCTGAGCCTGTGGGCGGAGGGCAAATGGAGCAACTTGTGACCCAGATCTCTGAAAATGTCCTACTGGCCGCAATCTCCCAGTGGTGCTCAATGCAAATAGTGGACATCTGTGTGGTCCTTGGTGGAATTTTTGTTTCACTCCTTACCATTCGTCCAAATTTAAAATGCCATATCCTTTGGGGAGGGAGTGGTTGGCAAGAATGAAGGGAAGAAGTCGGGTACGTTTTTTTTTTTTTTAATCTTAGCTTTTAACAGTGTCATAAAGATTATAATATGTGCCTTAAGTTTTAGTCTTTAGAATCTTTAAGGAGCCTTAACTTCTCAACCCACTCTGCTGAATTCATCTATTTTAAGTGTTCCGTTACAAAGAAAAATAACTTGATCGAAGCAAATCTAAAATGTAAAACTAATCTTGCTTCAGTGTTATTTGTAACATATTGTCATATGTTATCACTGAAAGACTGAGTAGAAATCTTGGCTGAAAGTTGGGGGTTTTCTAAAATCCTGACTGAAATATTTTCCTAGCATCAGTATTTGCCTGGCATGTGTGCCTGCCTGCTATATATATAGGAAACTTAAGGCATAAAATTTTGGAAATACCTTGTCTATTCTAGACACATTGTACTCATCAACACCCCATCTAGTTTCTTTCCTTAGGATGTTTATTATTCCTTTTCAAAGATATATTTTGAGTACTTATTGATCATTGTCCCTTTTGAGATCACTTAGTATTTTTTTTTTCACTGTAAAAGTTAGTATTAAAATATGCAAAACTATATGTTTGTGCCTCCTTAGTAAATCCAGCATCTCTAATTAAATGTAGACAGATATTTCAAACAGCAGCTGAACTCAGCTTGGGTTTTTCTAAAACCTCAGTTAAACCATGAGACTTAGAATCTGTTGTTTTTCCTGGAATTTTCCCCCTTTGATTCATAGTGGTTCCATTCACATCTATGTCTAGCTCAGAGCTGTGTGTGAGATTCTCATTCTTTGTATACTTAGTTTTTTTGTTGTTGGTGGTTGTTTCTTGTTTTGTTTTTGTTTTTTCATGTTTGCTGGTTAAAAAGAGCCAAAGAGATTTGGCCTCAGGCAAACATACAAGGATAAGATTGGGAGGGATGTTGCTGAGTGTTTTTAATTCAATAAATAACTCCTTTTTTTTCTGAGAAGTTTCTTAAAGAAAATTATGTTTTGGTTAGACTATTGGACACATTCATAAGACACATTTCCTCACATAACCCTAAAAATTTTGTGACTCATTTCACTTATTTGAAAAGTAAAGAAATGGATTTAGTACAAGAATAGAAGGGAAGACAGGCCAGAATGAAAATGAAATATTTTTTTAACCTAATATCTCTTTAAATTGAGAAAGAACAATGACAGACATTCAGTTACTTATATATTGTATTCAATGTATTTTAAAATATTGTAATTGACAGAGTGAAAGAATAGATAAAAGCCTTGTGTTAGCTGGCTTTTCCAAATAAACTCCCCCCCCCCCTTTTTTTTTAGAAATATTTCTTTCTCTAAATGTTTTATTTGAGGAAAACATTACTATCGTTATTTTCATTATTAAGATACCATTTGACCCTTGCTAATATTAAATTAAATCATTTGGCTTAAAAAAAAAAAAAGAGCTATAAATGTTTTTGGTGAGTTCCTTGATTTTTAAAAGCTCTATCATAAATAAATATGTAAAGATACCTACTTTAGTGTCTGGATTTGAAAACAATAAATGAAGAAATTTAATCATAAACAATCTACATTTGGACACAGGTTTTGTTTTTCTTTTAAATATATTTTTATTGATTTCAGAGCAGAAGGGAAAGAGATAGAAATATCAATGATGAGAGAAATTTATCATTTATCTGCTACCTCCTGCTTGCCCAACACTGGGGATCTAGCCTATATCTAGCAACTAGAGATTGTGCCCTGACCAGAAATGGAACTGATACCTCCCAGTTCATAGGCTGATGCTCAACCAGTGAGCCATGTCACCCAGCTAGACCACAAGGTTTGAGAGATTTTCATACCATCAAATTACAACTTCTTTGGAGGAATGTTCTTCCTAAATATTTTCAATAATTCAATATTTTCCATTTTGATCATATTTGTACATGTGTAGGATTGGTTCTTTTCAAAAAGCTACATTAGAAAATAAGAAAGAATATAAAGAAAAATAATTTAGAGCATTTTTCTTCCTATAATGTAATTCAATATAATTCCAAATTTTGCACATCATAATTCAGACACTATACCTGATACCATTCAAATAATAAAAATGACTTCACAAAATTGAATATATTGAGTTTGTAGCTCACAATTCTTCAGTTTCACATGTCAGTTTACCTAAAAAATTGCACAAACTTTTAAATTCCTCCTTATCATTTAGTGTCAACAGAATATATCCTCTTAACTTCTTCCCTACCCAATAAAAAAGGGTGGAAAGAATAGTCTTTGCCTGCCATCTTCATATTTCTATCTCTGACTTACTCCTTTCATTTTTTTTGAGGATTTTTATTTTATTTTATTTTTTAATTAAATAAATCTTTATTGATCAGATTATTACAATTGTTCCTCTTTTTTCCCCCATAGCTCCCCTCCACCCAGCTCACACCTCACCCTCTGCCCTTACCTCCTTCCCATTGTCCTCATCCATAGATGGATTTTTGTCCAGTCTTTCCCCACACCCCTTCCACTCCTTTACCCCTGAGTATTGTCAGACCACTCCCTTTCTATGCCCCTGATTCTATTATATTCACCAGTTTATTCTGTTCATCAGATTTTTTTATTTACTTAATTTTTTAGATTCACTTCTTGATAGATATGTATTTGTTGTTCATAATTTTTATCTTTACCTTTTCTTCTTCCTCCTTAGCTTAAAGAGTACCTTTCAGCATTTCATATAATACTGGTTTGGTGTTGATAAATTCCTTTAGCTTTTTCTTATCTGTGAAACTCTTTATCTGATCTTCAATTCTGAATGATAGCTTTGCTGGGTAGAGTAATATTGGTTGTAGGTTCTTGCTATTCATCACTTTGAATATTTCTTGCCACTCCCGTCTGGTCTGCATAGTTCTTGTTGAGAAATCAGCTGACAATCATATGGGTACTCCCTTGTAGGTAATTAACTGTTTTTATATTGCTGCTTTTAAGATTCTCTGTCTTTTGTTCTTGGGATTTTAATTATGATGTGTCTTGGTCTTGGTCTGATTCCTTTTGTTTGGGGTTCTGTGCACCTCCTGGACTTGTAAGTCTATTTCTTTCACTAGGTGGGGGAAGTTTTCAGTCATTATTTCTTCAATTAGGTTTTCAGTATCTTGCTCTTTCTCTTCTTCTGGCACTCCCATAATTCTGATGTTGGTATGCTTGAATTTCTCCAGAGGCTCTTTATACTATCTTAAAATTTTTGGATTATTTTCTCTTTTTGCTTTTCCAGTGGAGTGTTTTCTGCTTCTTTGTATTTCAAATCTTTGACTTGATTCTTGCGTTCCTCTAGTCTGCTGTTAGGTCTCTGTATAATATTTTTTTTATTTCAGTCAGTGTGTGTTTAATTTCTAGTTGGTCTTTTTTCATCTCCTTTTGGGTCTTGCTAAATTTATCCATCTTTTCTAGGAAATTCTTGAAAAACCTTATAACTCTGGTTTTGAATTCTATATTCAGTCATTTTTTCCCCTCCATTTCTTTTGTTTGTGATTTGTTCCTTTGTCTCTGCATTTTCACTGCTTCACTGAGTAGCTTTGTGTGCTAGGTATCCTATATGGCCCAGAAGCTCCGCCTCCCCCGTTACCTGAGGTGGACTCTCTTGGTGCACCCTTTTGTGGACTGTGTGTACAGCTTTGATGTAGTTAAGTCTTGATTGTTGTTGGTATCACTGGGGAAAATTGACCTCCAAGCCAACTGGTTGTGAGGATCAGCTATGTTTACACTGGAAGAATCTGTGCTGGAATCAACCTTATGATACCACACTTGCAAAATTGCAAAAGCCTGTGTGCTACACTTTGATGGGGCAGAGTCTCAGGGCTGAGCAGACAGCCTTGAATTTCTGTCAGCCCTGCCCTATGAAGCCCCTCAGTCTGAATTACTTGGTAATCACTGCAACCCTCTCTGTGTGCACTCGCACTCTCACACCTCCTGACCTCTGCCTTTCGTGGCTCCCCTGAGTTTTGTGTGCTCCAGGGACCCATATGAGTCTGAGTCCCCAAGGTCTCACCTGAAACTGGGGTTCAGTGCAGTCAGAAGTGGAGTTCAATGCAGTTGAGAGATTCTGTCCTTCACCCACTAGAGAAAGCCAACGGCACAATCAGCAATAGTCAGTCCTCTCTGTGCGCCCTGGTGTGCACGTTTCCAGACCTCTGCCTTTCCCAGCTCCCCTGAGTTTCCATGCACTCTTCCTTTTTTTAATAGACCCGACTCCCCTCATGTGAGTCTCGCCCAGAAGTGGGGTTTAGTGCAGTCAAAAGTTTCTGTCTCCCTCCTGCTGGAGGAAGTCAGCCAGGCACTTTGCTGCCCATTCTCTCCAAGCACATGTCTCAGTACCTCAGCTTTTTGAAGCTCCTCTGAGTCTCCGTGAGGCCCTCTCTTTCCTTCTAGCTGTAGAATTTCCACTCAGCTAGCTTTCCTGTGGTTCTGGATGATGTCCGTTTAGTCTTTTAGTTGTAGTTTTGAAATTGTTGTGCGAGGCAGCAGTTTAGGTTTTCACCTATGCCACCATCTTGGTTTCTCCACTCTTTTCATTTTAAAAAAGCATTATGGAATATTCAAGGTATTAAAAAAAACATATAGAATATAACAATGACCATGTACCTCTAATGAATAACATGTTTGCAACACAGGTTAAATCCCCATGAACCCTCCTAGATCACATGACTCTACCCCCTGAATCCAAATTATATACCATTCTCATGCATCTCCACAATTTTATCATGTATATATCCTTAAACCAAATGTAACATTGTTTTGATTTTTTTAACTGTATGCAAATGATGTTATAGAGTATGTGTTCTTCTGCAACTTGCTTACTCATTGATCATTATACTAGAGGCTTGGTGCATGAAAATCTTGTGCTGATGAAAATCACACATTGGGGAGGGCAGGTCCCTCAGCCCAGCCTGCACCCTCTCACAGTCTGGAACCCCTGCCAGGGGAATCATGTCTAAGCTGGCAGGCAGACATCCCTCTCATAGTCCAGTATCCCTCTCAACTCCTTACCACTCATCTGATCACTGTTCCTTGCTGCTCAGCTCGCTGCTACTTAGCACTGCTGCAGAAGAGGGAGAGGTTCCCGCCACTGACACTGCAGTCACCAGCTGTGAGCCTGGCTTCTGGCTGAGTAGCGCTCCCCCTGTGGGAGCACACTAACCAGCAGGAGGCAGCTCCAGAATTGACCTTTAGCGATCAGTGCACAACATAGTGACTGGTCATTTGGCTGTTTGATCAATTTGCATATTAAGATTTTATTATATAGGATGTTAACAGTTTATATTAACTCATTTTCACTGCTTTACAGCATTCCACTATATAAATATACTATAATTTATGTCCTGCCCTGACTGGTATGGCTCAGCTTGTTGGTTGTTGTCCTGTGCACCAAGGAGTTGCCAGTTTGATTTCTGGTCAAGGCACATGCCCAAGTTGTGGGCCCAATCCCTGGTAAGGAGACGTGCAGGAGGCAGCTGATCAATATTTCCTGCTCACATCAATGCTTCTCTTTCTCTGCCCCTCTCCCTTCCTCTCTGTCTAAAAAAATCAATAAAAATATTAAATAATAATAATCTATGTCCTGATTTAGTGAATAATATAAATAGTCATTCACTACTATATACAAACATTAGGTATTTCCATTTTTTATGCCAAAT
>PVJN01066166.1:0-10068 GCA_004026805.1 Lasiurus borealis
TACAACTTTTAGACATATATGCATTCACTATCTTTCAGAAGTGTTTTGGGGATTTTTAAATAACTCGACATTGAAATTTCAGTATGGTTTTTGTTTTGTTTTTTCAGCAAATATCTCACTCAAATGTGTTTCCTGGGGAGGTTGCGGATGATAAAACTCAAAAGTAGTTATCAGAGCTTGTTAAAAAAAAAAAAAAAAAACTAGAGATACAGCCACCCCAGATAATGAAGACTGAACCCACCTGTCTCCATTTTCATGTATCTCCAGGTGAAACAGTGGCACAGAAGGAATCGGTGCAGTGAGTATTCAAGAAACATGCTTACCTGCTGAGAAAAGCCTGCTTCTCCAGAGATGGGGCTTATAAAAGGCAAAGAAACTTAAACTGTTTAATGAGCAGCAGTTTGACTTTTAATAGCATCATTAGTCCATGATGTGTGACTTATTGTCACTCTAAAATGCACAGTATAAAAAAATCAAAAGCTAATAAAAGAATTTAGAGATAACTTCATCCATAGAAGGTCAGATGTAAGAGTGTAGCAAATTAACTGGTTAATTGTTCTCATTAGGCACACAGCTATCTTAAATTTGTATTATTAACTTGACCTTCAGAGAAAAAATGTCCTGAGCATCAATAAAGCAACCCACTTTTTTTATTGTTGTTTCAGTCCTTTACATTATCATGAGAAAACAAGAAGAAAATGTGTTTTACTTAATTGTTCTATAGGATAAAATAATTGCAAGTGTTCTGTTTAAAACACATGCCAAAGTAATGATTACCTAGCCAAGGATTTAAGTAAAACATATAAAATGCTTAGGAATTGTAGGATTGAGAAATATGATGGATAGAAAATAATGGTTAATGGGGATAAGAAATTAAAATCAAAAGATTGCTATTTTTTATTGGAAGAAATGAATCATAATGGGGGAATAATGGAGGATAAGGATACATATGTAATACCTTAATCAATAAAGGAAAAATTATTTAATTAAATCTTTATTATTCAGATTATTACATTTGTTTCTCTTTTTTCCCCTCCATAGCTTCCCTCCACACAACTCCCACCCTTCCCTCTCCCCTTACCTCCCTCCAACTGACCTCAGCCATAGGTGTATGATTTTTATCAAGTCTCTCCCTGTACACCCCTCACCTTCTTCCCCCTGAGAATTATCAGTCCACTCCCTTTCTGTGCTCCTGATTCTATTATATTCACAAGTTTATTCTGTTGATCAAATTTTTAATTCACTTAACTTTTAGATTCACTTGTTGATAGATATGTATTTGTTCATAATTTTTTGGCTTTTACCTTTTTCTTCTTCCTCTTCTAAAAGAGTGCCTTTCAGCATTTCATATAACACTGGTTTGGAGTTGATGAACTCCTTTAGCTTTTTCTTATCTGTGAAGCTCTTTATCTGCCCTTCAATTCTGAATGATAGCTTTGCTGGATAGAGTATTCTTGGTTGTAGGTTCTTGCTATTCCTCACGTTGAATATTTCTTGCCACTCCCATGTGGCCTGCATCTTTTCTGTTGAGAAATTGGCTGACAGTCTTATGGGTGCTCCCTTGTAGGTAATGAACTGTTTTTCTCTTGCTGCTTTTAATATTCTCTCTTTGTCTTTTGCTCTTGGTATTTTAATTATGATGTGTCTTGGTGTAGTCCTCTTTGGATTCCTTTTATATGGGGTTCTGAGTGCTTCCTGGACTTGTAATTCTATTTCTTTAACCAGATGGGGGAAGTTTTCAGTCATTATTTCTTTAAGTATGTTTTCAGTATCTTGCTCTCTCTCTTCCTCTGACACGCCCACAATTCTGATGCTGGTACGCTTGAAGCTGTCACTCTAAAATTCACACTCTTGGTAAGAAGTTCCTTACATTATCTTCACAGTTTTGGATTCTTTTTTCTTCTTGCTTTTCCAGTTGAGTGTTTTCTGATTCTTTATATTTCAAATTTTTTACTTGATTCTTTTTTTTTTTTTTTTTTTTTACAGAGAGGAAGGAAGAGGGATAGAAAGTCAGAAACAATGATGAGAAAGAGACATCAATCAGCCGCCTCCTGCACACCCCCCACTGGAGTTGTGCCCTCAAGCAAGGTACATGTCCCCATCCGGAATCGAACCTGGGACCTTTCAGTCCACAGGCCGACGCTCTATCCACTCAGCTAAACCGGTCTCGGCTTGACTTGATTCTTGCTTTCCTCTAGTCTGCTGTTTGGTCAGGTCTCTGTATAATATTTTTTATTTCAGTCAGTGTATGTTTAATTTCCAGTTGGTTCTTTTCCATCTCTAGTTGGTTCTTTTTCATCTCCTCTTGGGTCTCACTAACTTTATTCAACTTTTCTAAGATATTCTTGAAAAACCTTATAAGCGTGGTTTTGAACTTTATAACCAGTCGTTTTTTTTCCTCCATTTCTTTTGTTTGTGATCTCTTCCCTTGTCTCAGCACTTTCACTATGCCAGGAGAACTTCTATGTTGGATTAAGCCTTATGATACAAGACTTGCAAAACTGCAAAAGACTCTCTGTTGAGCTTGGGATGGGTGGAGTCTAAGGGCTTCAGTTGGCCCTGCTCTCCACGGTCCCTGAGTCTCACGTAACTGGGTAACCGCTGAATCAGTCCCTGTGTGTGTGTGTGCGCGCGCTTGCACATGAGTTCTCTCTCGCAGTGCCTCTAGACTGCTGCCTTTCTGGCTCCCCTGCGCTCTGGGACCATATGAATCTGGTTCCCAGACTTTGCCTGAATCTGGGGTTGAGTGGAGTTAGAAGTGATGCAATTGGGATGTTTTGTCTCCCGCCCTCTCGTGAAAGCCAGCGGCACAGTCAGCAGTCAGTCTTCTGCTTGCAGTGCTGTGCGTGCCCCCCAACTTCTGCCCTACAGCAACTCCCTAAAATTTCTGTGCACTTCTCCCTTTGCCCAGTCCAAACTCCCCCTGTATGAATTTCAGCTGAACCTGGGGTTTAGTGTCATAGGATAAGGGGTTCAATGCCTTTGAGAGTCTCCCACCAGAGAAAGCCAGCCAGGTAATCCGGCACCTGCCCTTCACATGCACGTCTCCATACCTCAGCTTTTTGAAGCTCCTATGGGTCTCTGTGAGCCCCTCTCTTTCCCTCTAGTTGTAGAATTTTCACTCAGCCAGCTTTCCTGAGGTTCTGGATGATGTCCATTCTGTTTTTTAGTTGTAGTTTTGAAATTGTTGTGCAAGGCAGCAGTGTAGGTGTTTACCTCTGTCGCCATCTTGGGTACCTCCAAGAAAATTTTTAAAAAGAAGCATAAGAACGTGGATACAAAATTCAATGCATATGATTAGTAGAGTCAAAGTGGTAGGCTTTGATGTGCCTTGCTAATGAGATGTATTTTGTAAGCACTGAAGCAAAAGAAAGTTTTTTAGGAATGTGTAAAACAAGGGCTATAAGGAGATGTGTTATTTTTTAATGGCTATTTGAATGATAGATACTAGATCTAAATTAAATCTTTGTAGAAAAAAATTGTTCTCTTTTTTATGATAGGGTCATGCTGGCACTAGAACATTCTTATGTCTTATGGAGTTCATCTCCTATTTTTACAGGACAGATGAGTTATTAGTTGCTCTTGTTGGTAATGCCTGTGGGGTTCTGATTAAGCTCACTCATCTAGCTTGAGTTAGCATCCTTCTGGCTAACCTACAATGCCTGGGTTAATTGTTCAGAGATGTTGGAAATATCACAGACCATAATAGAAAGGAATAAAAATGTTTTCTCAAAACTCTCTTGTAAGTAGAAACAAGACATTAAATTATACCTTCCTTGTTGTTTCATGGCACAAAAAGTCAAACATACTCAAATAAATATATGCAAGAGAAAGAATGGGAACATGCTAAAAGTTTAAAAAAAAAAGACTGGGCATACCTGGTATCTCATATATAAGCAACAAGAAGGTGCTAAATATAAAAACATTAAATATATTTTAAGGAAGGGGTTAAAATTGGTTAAGGAATACAAATTAAGGCGTCCCAAAGACATAAGTGAAATCTTAGACCTGAGTAGTAAAACTATAAAAGATTGACTGTTATAAGTAATCAATGAAATTAAATTTAATCAACATTTTTAAATAAATGAAGATAATTTCATATAAAATATAAAAATGCATGTTAGTATTTACAGTTAGTTCTTACTTTATTTCAGGCCACCTTACATAAGAATGGTATTTAATGGAAAGTTACATAGGTTTAGGTGGTCTCATTAATATATCAGTGTCTTACTCCTATAGTCAAAATAAATACAGTTTTTCTCCTTATGATTTTATATGCAATGAAGTTGAAATCATAAAGTTTTATTAGAAGAAATCTGAGAAATGAATTAGGAGGTCTGGGTTTTCACCCCAGGGTATCAGTTAAATATATATTATAATTTAGTCAACTTAAGTCTCTAATCCTGTTTCTGCATTTGCAAAATAAAATAGTAAAGAAATTAAGACTGCTGACACCAGTTTGGCTCAGTGGATAGAGTGTTGTCCTGCGAACTGAAAGGTCCCAGGTTCGATTCTGGTCAAGGGCATGTACAAGAGGCAGCTGATCAATGTCTCTCTCTCATCAATGTTTCTAACTCTCTATCTCTCTCCCTTCTTCACTGTAAAAGATCAATTTTAAAAAAAATTTTAAAAAGAAATTAAGGGAGAGAGTCCAAAATGGCGGCAGAGGTAAACACCTACACTGCTGCTTCGCACAACAATTTCAAAACTATAACTAAAAGACAGAACGGACATCATCCAGAACGACAGAAAAGCTGGCTGAGTGGAAATCTATAACTAGAAGGAAAGAGAGGGGCTCACAGAGACCCAGAGGAGCTGCAAAAAGCTGAGGTACAGAGACACACGAGTAGAGAGAGCGGGTGCCGGAGTACCCAGCTGGCATTCTCTGGGGGAGGGAGACAGAGACCCCCAATGGCATTGAACCACTTATCCTACGACACTAACCCTAGGTCCAGCCAAAACTCATACGGGGGGAGTTTGGACTGTGAAAAGGGAGAAGTGCACGGATATTTAGGGGAGTCACAAAAGGGCAGAAGTCTGGTGGCGCACACAGCACTGCACACAGAAGACCGACTGCTGATTGTGCCACTGGCTTTCACAAGTGGGCAGGAGACAGAGCCTCCCAACTGCGCCATTTCTAATTCTAATAAACCCCAGTTTCAGGAAGACCTGGGGACCTAGATTCCTATGGTCCCAGAGCACAGGGGAGCCAGAAAGACAGCACTTCTAAAGGCACTGCAAGAGCTTGCACGCACACACAGGGAATGCTCCAGCGATTGCCTAGTCACGTGAGACTCAGGGGTCGTGGAGGGCAAGGCCGACTGGAAGACAAGGCAGTCCATTAAGCACTGAGACTCCACCCATAGCAAGCTCAACAGAGAGTCTTTTGCAGTTTTGCAAATCTTGTATCATAAGGCTGAATCCAACACAGAAGTTCTCCCGGCATAGTGAAAATGTGGAGACAAAGGAAGAGATCAAAAACAAAAGAAATGGAGAAAAACAAATGACTGGATATAGAGTTCAAAACCATACTTATAAGGTTTTTCAAGAATATCCTAGAAAAGATGGATAAACTTAGCGAGACCCAAGAGGAGATGCAAAAGAACCAACTAGAGATGAAAGAGGACCAGCTAGAAATGAAACATACACTGACTGAAATAAAAAATATTAGACAGAGACCTAACAGCAGATTAGAGGAAGGCAAGAAACAAGTCAAAATTAGAAATATAAAGAATCAAAAAACACTCAACTAGAAAAGTGGGGAAAAAAAAGAATCCAAAAATGTGAAGATAATGTAAGGAGCCTCTGAGACAGCTTCAAGCATACCAACATCACAATTGTGGGAGTACCAGAAAAGAGAGAGAGCAAGATACTGAAAACCTATTTAAAGAAATAATGACTGAAAATTTCCCCACCTGGTGAAAGAAATAGACTTACAAGTTCAGGAAGTGCACAGAACCCCAAAGAAAAGAAATCCAAAGAGGACCCCACCAAGACACATCATAATTAAAATACCAAGAGCAAAAGACAAAGAGAGAATATTAAAAGCAGCAAGAGAAAAACAGTTCATTACCTACAAGGGAGCACCCCTATAATTGTCAGCTGATTTCTCAACAGAAACTATGCAGCTAGACAGGAGTGGCAGGAAATATTTAACATGATGAATAGCAAGAACCTACAACCAAGAATACTCTATCCAGCAAAGCTATCATTCAGAATTGAAGGGTAGATAAAGAGCTTCACAGTGAGGAAAAAGCTAAAGGAGTTCATCAACTCCAAACCAGTATTATATGAAATGCTGAAAGGTACTCTTTTAGAAGAGGAAGAACAAAAAGGTAAAAGATAAAAAATTATGAACAACAAATACATATCTGTCAACAAGTGAATCTAAAAATTAAGTGAATTAAAAATTTGATCAACAGAATAAACTGGTGAATGTAATAGAATCAGGAGCACAGGAAGGGAGTGGACTGATAATTCTCAGGGGAAAAGGGGTGAGGGTGGTGCAGGGAGAGACTGGACAAAAATCATACACCTATGGATGAGGTCAATGGGAGAGAGGTAAAGGCAGAGGGAAGGTTGGGAGCTGGGTGGAAGGAAGCTATGGAGGGGAAAAAAGGGAAACAAATGTAATTATCTGAATAATAAAGATTTAATTTAAATAAATAAATAAAAATTAAAAAAAGAAATTAAGACCTACTGACTACATATAATTTCTGTTATTGTATTTCATTCACTATTAAATATAATTTTTAGTCAACATTGTGAGGTAAGACAAAAGTTAGATTTAAAGAAGTTAAATAATTTGCTTGTATGCTTCAGGCCTAACTTCAGATTCACTCCAAGTAATACTTTTTATTCCAAACTAGAGGCCTGGTGCACAGATTCATGCACCAGTGGGATCCCTCAGCCTGGCCTGCACCCTCTCGCAATCCAGGACCCCTCAAGTGATGTTGAACTGCCAGTTTCAGCCTGATCCTCTGCAGGCCAGAGAAAATACCTTCAGTACAAAATGGACTGATTTTATACAGCCATCAGAAATAGAATGGATCAATAAATTAGACTATAATCACAGTGTGTGATATTATAATTCTATTAATTATAATGAACTACTCAAAACTACCTATACTAGCACAAGAATGGACACATAAACCAATGGAATAAAATAAGGAACACAGAAATCAATCCAAACCACTATGCTCAATTAATATTTGACAAAGGAGGTAAGAGCATACAATGGAGTCAAGACAGTCTCTTCAATAACTAGTATATGAAAAATTGAAGAGATGCATGCAAAAAAATTGAAATTAGACCACTAACTTATACCATACACAAAAACAAAATCAAAATGGATAAAAGACTTAAACATAAGATGTGGAACTATAAAAATACTAGAGGAATCCACAGGCAGAGAAATCTCAGACATATGCTGAAGCAATTTCTTCACTGATACAGCTCCTAGGGCAATGGAAACTAAAGCAAAAATAAACAAATGTAACTACATCAAAATAAAAAGCTTTTTCACAGCAAAAGAAACATCAATAAAACAACAAGAGGGCCCACTGCATGGGAGAACAGATTTGTCAATGTTATCACCAATAAGGATTTAATCTCCAACATTTACAGGGAACTCATACAAGTTAACAAAAGAAAGATAAACAACCCAATCAAAAACTGGGCAACAGACCTATACAGATACTTATCAAAAGAGGACATAAGGAAAACCAAGAAACATATGAAAACATGGTCAAAGTCACTAATCATCCGAGAGAGGCAAATCAAAACAACAATGAGGTATCTCACACTTTTCAGAATGGCTATTATCAACAAATCAACAAATGACAAGTGCTAGTGAAGATACAGAGAAAAAAAGGAACCCTTGTGCAATGTTGATGGGAATGCAGACTGGTGCAGCCACTGTGGAGAACAGTATTGAGTTTCCTCAAAAAGTTAAAAATGGCCGAAACCGGTTTTGCTCAATGGATAGAGCATCGGCCTGCGGACTGAAAGGTCCCAGGTTCGATTCTGGTCAGGGGCATGTACCTTGCTTGTGGGCACAACTCTAGTAGGGGGCATGCAGGAGGCAGCTGATTTATGTCTCTATCTCATCAATGTTTCTGACTTTCTATCCCTCTCCTTCCTCTCTGTAAAAAATCAATAAAAATATATTTTTTTTTTAAATTAAAAATGGAACTCCTATTTGACCCAGTGATCCCACTTCTAGGAATATATCCCAAGAAATTAGAAACTCCTGGAGAAACCAAGATGGCGGCATCGGTGAACACCTAAACTGCTACCTCACACAACAATTTCAAAACTACAACTAAAAGATAGAACAGGCATCATCCAGAACCACAGGAAAGCTGGCTAAGTGGAAATTCTACAACTAGAAGGAAAGAGAGGAGCCCACGGCGACTCAGAGGAGCTATAAAAAGCTTAGGTAGAGAGACACACACATGGAAAGGACAGGCAGCAGAGTGCCTGGCTGGTTTCCTCTAGTGGGAGGGAGACAGAAACTCCCAACTGCACTGAACACTATATTCAACTGCACTGAACCCCAGTTCCAGATGAGATCATATGGGGAGAGTCTGGACTGCCATGAAAAGGGAGGAGTGCACAGAAACTTAGGGAAGCCATGAAAAGGCAGAGTTCTGGAGGTGCGGAACAAGAGTGCACCGACAGAGGGCTGACTGCTGATTATGCTGCTGGCTTTCTGTAGCGGGAGGAAGACAGAACCTCCCAACTATGCTGAAATCCACTTCTGACTACACTGAACCTCAGTTTTGGGCGAGACCGTGGGGACCCAGACTCCTACAAGTCTCTGGAGCACACGGAAACTCAGGGGAGCCAGAAAGACTTAGGTCTGGAGGCATGCACCCATGCCCACAGAGAAGACTGCAGCAATTACCGACAGACACTGAGACCCAGGGACCAAGTAGGACAGGGCTGACGGGAAGCCAAGGCTGTCTCTGATCAGCCCTGAAACTCCACCCCATTCAAGCTGAACAGAGAGGCTTTTTCAATTTTGCAAGTCTTGTATCATAAGGCTGACTCCAGCATAGAAGTTCTCCCTATGTAAACACAGCTGATCCTCACAACCAATTGGCTTGGGGGTCAATTCCCCCCAGTGATACAAACAACAATTAAGACTTAACTACAAGGCTGTACACACAATCCACAAAAGAGTGCACCAAGAGAGTCCACCTCAGGTAACTGGGGAGGTGGAGCTACTGGGCCCTATAGGACACCTAGCACACAAAGCTCTTTACCAACTCAGGGAAGCAGCAAAAATGTGGAGACAAAGGAACAGATCACAAACAAAAGAAATGGAGGAAAACAAATGACTAGATATAGAGTTCAAAACCATGATTATAAGGTTTTTCAAGAATTTCCTAGAAAAGATGGATAAATTTAGCAAGACCCAAGAGGAGATGAAAAAAGACCAACTAGAAATTAAAAATTATTATACAGAAACCTAACAGTTGACTAGAGGAACACAAGAATCAAGTCAAATATTTGAACTACAAAGAAGCAAAACACACTCAACTGGAAAAGCAAAAAATAATAATAATAACCCAAAAATGTGAAGATAGTGTAAGAAGCCTCTGGGACAATTTCAAGCGTGCCAACATCTGAATTATGGGGTTGCCAGAAGAAGAGAGAGAGCAGGATACTGAAAAACTATTTGAAGAAATAATGACTGAAAACTTCCCCCATCTGGTAAAAGAAATAGACTTACAAGTCCAGGAAGCACACAGAACCCCAAACAAAAGAAATCCAAACAGGACCACACCAAGACACATCATAATTAAAATGCCAAGAGCGAAAGACAAAGAGAGAATATTAAAAAGCAGCAAGAGAAAAACAGTTCATTACCTACAAGGGAGCACCCATACGACTGTCAGCTGATTTCTCAACAGAAACGATGCAGGCCAGATGGGAGTTACAAGAAATATTCAACGTGATGAATAGCAAGAACCTACAACCAAGATTACTCTACCCAGCAAAACTATCATTCAGAATTGAAGGTCAGATAAAGAGCTTCACAGATTAAAAAAAAAAAAAAGG